>WELB01000195.1:6459-60825 GCA_009602725.1 Spirogloea muscicola
AAGAATGAACAGAGTACGAGAAGGGGGCCAGGGGAAGCGCTAAGTAACAGAAACAAAGCTGCTACGAGACACTCAGTAACCCCTGCTAAGCAGCCGCAGATCAGAGATGCGAGGCAGAGCTCCTTCTCCACTCTCAGCTCCATCTCCTCCTCCAGAGCGGCAGCCATGGCGCCCGCCGCCGCCGCCGCCGCTGCCGCCGCCGCCGCCGCCGCGCCCGCGCTCCAGGTCCACCTCCTCCCCCCGCGCCTCGACTTACGGCTAAGGGCTTACGGTCTAGGATTTAGGGGCGGCCTGCTCGTGGCTCGCGTGCGATGCATCGCTCGCCGTCGCCGGCGGCAGCCGCAGCGCCGGCCATCGCCGCCGGCTGGCGGCGGCGGCGGCGGCGGCAGCGTGAGCTCAGTGGCAGCCCCTCTCACGGCTGCCTCTCGCTTGCCGTCGTGCGCAGCTGCGCGCGGCCCAGCGGCCGTCAGCCGCCGCCACCACTGCCGGAGCATCCGCCGACTATGCCAGGGTGAGGCCGCGAGGCGCCGGGATAGGCCTCCGCCGCCGCCGTTGCACGCCGCCGCGGCCACCGCGAGCTCCCGCGCCAATTTCCGCTTCCGGATCTGACGGCAGGCCCCGCGCTGCTCCGCCATTGCCGCCAGGCCTCCACGAGCGCCGCCAGCCTCGGCGATGGACGGCTCCTCCTGGCGGGCGGCCGCCGGCTCCGGGTCGCCGGCCTCAGAGCCGACCCCGGCGCGGCCGTCGCCCGCCGCCGCGTCGGCGCATTCGCGCAGCGCGTGGCAACGCGGCCGCCGGACCTGGACACCAAGACCGAGGCCGGGCCGCCGCTGAACCTGTACAAGAACAAGGAGCCGTACATTGCGACGATCAAGTCCGTGGAGCGCATCGTGGGGCCCAACGCCACCGGCGAGACCAAGCACATCGTCATCGACCACGGCGGCAACATGCCCTACTGGGAGGGCCAGAGCTACGGCATCATCCCCCCCGTGGGCGCTCCCTCCCCCTCCCCTCCCTCCTCCCGCTTCCGTCTAGCCTCTCTTACAGTCTGAATGTCAGTAATTAATCTACATAGCAGCAAGAAGACTCTGTCTTTCAATGGAGATTAGTTTGCCCCTTTTATTTGACCGGGAAAGGCGGCAATTTGGGCATTGACATGCATGTGGGAGATGAGGTTTGTCATAGCTCTTGTCCTCTGAGCTTGCGGACTGGCGGCGGCGGCGGCACTTGTGGCGCAGGGGGAGAACCCGAAGAAACCAGGGACGCCGAATATGGTGCGCCTCTACTCCATTGCGTCAACCAGGTATGGCGACGACTTCGACGGGCGCACGGCGTCACTCTGTGTGCGGCGCGCCGTGTACGTCGACCCCGAGACTGGCAAGGAGGATCCGTCCAAGGCCGGCATCTGCAGCAACTTCCTGTGCGACTCTAAGGCCGGTGACAAGATCAGCGTCACCGGTGAGTGCTGTGCCCCACTGCTCGCCGGTGGAGGCTATAACACTGTCGTCTTTGGCAACTTGCCTCTTGTCCAGCTTGACATGGTCGTCGACTTCACACCTGACCGGCTCAGCGATTGTCGCTTCCTCTTGAGGCGTTGTCTGCAGGGCCGTCAGGGAAGGTGATGCTGCTGCCAGAGGACGACCCAGCCGCGACGCACATCATGGTGGCGACCGGCACGGGCATTGCACCGTACCGCGGCTACCTGCGGCGCATGTTCATGGAGGACGTCCCGACGTTCCAGTTCACCGGCCTCGCGTGGCTCTTCCTGGGCGTTGCCAACACTGATTCGCTCCTGTATCACGACGAGTTCTCCAAGTACCTCGAGGAGCACCCTGAAAACTTCCGTTACGACCTGGCCCTCTCGCGCGAGCAGCAGAACCAGCGCGGCGGAAAGATGTACATTCAGGTGCGGCCCTTGCATGCACGAGCGCAGGGCAACAGTTAACAACCTGTACTTTGCTGCGGGAGTGGTTGGCAGTGAGTGCCGCAGACAGTGCATGCTTGCCTTGTTGAGCCGCTGGGGAGCTGCTTGGTCAAGATGCTGCGGCACGCCAAGCAGCATGCTGTGTCGACTCAGCAATCCCTGAAAAGCACCGTCTAGCAACTTGTTTGCGGCAAGCAGCTGCTGATTTGTGCCAAAACGCAGGGGAGAGCTTAATGCGTTGTCGCCATTTGGGTTGCAGGACAAGATTGAGGAATACAGTGAGGAGGTCTTTGGGCTACTGGAGAAAGGCGCCCACATCTACTTCTGTGGCCTCAAGGGCATGATGCCAGGCATCCAGGACATGCTCAAGCGCGTCGCAGAGTCACGCGGCTCATCATACGAGGAGTTTCTGAGCAAGCTCAAGAAGAACAAGCAGTGGCACGTCGAAGTGTACTGATGCCCTTGGGCGTCGCCGCTTCATCTGATGCTCACATTGGCGGCACCAAGGGCGGCGCAAATAGGACTCGCGTTGTTTGGAACGCATAAGAGTGTGCGTGCTCTACTTATGTGTAGCCATCTAGTATTTTTTGTCCGAGCAATATCAACAAAAGGGGGGCGATCCTGTGGGAAGGAGAGTGAGGTGGGGGGTGGAGGGGAGGTGGGAGGGGGAGAGGGAGCAGGGCTTACGAAATGCGGAGGTGCTGCTGGCATACTCAGGCGGCGTCCAGGCCCCGTGCAGCGAGCTCCGCAAAAGAGCGTGCGTGCTCTACTTATGTGTAGCCATCTAGTATTTATGGTCCGAGCAATATCAACAAAAGGGGGGCGATCCTGTGGGAAGGAGAGTGAGGTGGGGGATGGAGGAGAGGTGGGAGGGGGAGAAGGAGCAGGGCTTGCGAAATGCGGAGGTGCTGCTGGCAGACTTAGTCAGCGTCCAGGCCCCGTGCAGCGAGCTCCTGGGCAGCCTCGCGGCGCATGCGGAGCCAGAGCTTGGCAGCCTCGCGCTCCACCTTGTCACGGTGCGCCTGCGCGCGGTGGTCGTTGCTCATGGCCCTTGGCTGCGGCCGGGCGCCAAGGCGCTGGCCGTTCGCCAGCCACTCCTCGACTGCCTCAGCATCGCCTGGATATGGCGGCACCCGCCGCTCATACAGGCCCGCCATTGCTATCTCGTCCTGCACAGACATTTTCATGGCGGTGTGAGCAAAGACACTCGGGCAGCTCTAGGTCAAGCTAGCACCATGGCGCCATCGTTTGGCACAAAGCCGTACTGCGGCAGCCAGCAATGGCTGCAGTGGCACTGGACACACTGCCGGAGGTCTCGCCTGTGTGCGGGGCTTGAGCGTCCACCAGCCGAGCGGCGACCTCTCATTCCACCACCATGCGGCGCCTATGAGGCCGTAAGTAAAGAGGTTGGCCTTGATGAAGGCCGCCAGCGTTGACGTGGAGGAGCTCCCAGCGCTGCTCATGTCCTGGGCTGTGGTGCTGGCCGAGCCGAGCACCTTCGTTGTAGCAAGCTTGCTGCGGCAGCGGCCGTTGGAGTGGACACAGTTGCTGGGCTAAGCAAAGGTCTGTGTTGCCCACCGAGCAGTGCTCATGTGCACTACAGCCTTGTGCTCGTACGAGGGACCCTTGACTGGCAGATTGGCGGAGTGTCCCTGCTGCAGCGGCGGCCTTGTCGCCCTTAAGTGGCCATTCCAATGTGCCCGGTCGTATGGCAGGTCGGCAGCGTACCTTGATGGCGAGCTGCACAGGCGACCCTGAGGAGAGCAGGCAATTGACTCTGAGGGGGGCGGAATGGGCTTGTATAAGAGGGAGACGAAAGGGAGGAAGAGACGTGAGACAGAGGGGGAGGCAGAACAGAGGGAGGGAGAGGGAGGGAGGACGAGGGAGAAGGGAGGGGGGCCACTGCAGGGCCCTTTGTCGTTGACGCGGCTGGAAGGATTGGACGCTGGAAAGTGCGAAATAGTCAGTTTATACGGCAAGGTGCTTGAAGAAAGCAGAGCTTAAGACCTGCTGCCTGCGGATAGGGCCTTCTTGGAGCTGCTTTGGTGTAGTTCGCCATGGCGATCGTGGCGAACGAGAGCACCTGGCAGCACATAGTGCAGTTCCACAGGGTTGCCGCCAGCAGCGTGTCAGACCACGTCCAGGACCTTCAAGGCGCCCTGGTCGCGACTCCCATGGCAATCATCGGTGCTCAGATTTGTGGTGTTGGTAAGCTTGGACTTCTACCACACAGTCGCATGCATGATGCGTGCAGCTAGTCGGACTTAGTGAGCTGGGAGAATCTTGGCTGCTTGCACGTGTCTGCTGTTATGAAGTTTGTCATTGCTGTGTGGAACTGAGGCAGATCTCTGGCAGAGGACAAAGCTTGTGACTGCCTGCTAGTTTGCCATCGCTGCCCTTTAGTCGAGTAATCTAGAGGCCCTTGACTGCTGTGTGAATAAGATAGCAAGAGACCTTAGCTCCGCGGGCTTTACCGATGAGCTTACCGCTCTTGCGAAGCTGGCATGATGGGCAACACAAGTCATACTTGACACTCCATGATTGTGTGTCAGACTTGCATAAAGTTCCGCTCCAGATTCTCGACTACTGAGCTTGCAGAGAGTATACTAAGCACCCAAACTGCAACTTCATAAATAGGAACGCGTGCTCACCAATTGTGGTCCTGTTATTGCAGCTATTGCGTATTTGCTCTACAAGTTCTTCTTTGCTTCCAAAGCAGAGAAGCTTGATAACCCAGCCAAGAAACTGAAAGGGCCTCCTGCTCAGTGGCTGCTGGGAAACTTGATGGAGTTACGAGCGAAGGGCTATCCTGATTGTCACCTCCGATGGCTATTGAAGTACGGAGATTACTTCAAGGTTTGTAGTTCTTGACCGTCTGCCTACTCAACCTTGACATTGGCAGCATGTAAGCAGCCGTGCATGCCGTCACCATCAAGGCTGGTCAGTCCTTGTTGTCTCTTGCTTCTACAAGTAAGCAGCACAGGTAGGTCTGCATTCTCTGAATTGACTTCTTCTTGAAGCACGGGGTTGCCGTTTTACATGCATTGAGTACCATAAGAATGCTGAAGGGCAGCCTCTTCGCTTCTATGCAGTACAAGATGGGAAATACGGAGCTTATTGTAGTAGCAGATCCTGATGCAGTTAAGGATGTCTGTGTCAAGAACTTCCGTGCCTTTCATGATAGACCCACCCCTCCTTTTGTCATGCGGAATGCGCAATCAGGAATGGTATTCAGCAAGTACGTGACGTAGTTGCCCAGGTTTCCTCTAATTTTCTTGTATCTTGACATTGTCCATACCCTCAATGTTTTTATTGGAATCAATGTCTGACATGACATTGTCGTGCTCATTGCTCTGCACTTGTTGCGTTATGTTTTCAACCACATTGTTCTCATTGGCCTTGAATGGTCTGTTATGCTGCCACTTCTTCTCCAACTTATCAAGTCTGCGCGTCAACTTTTGCAGGGGAGCTTACTGGACGAGTGTGCGTGGCACAGTTCTACCTCTCTTTCACACACACAGGCTCCGGAACTACAGCGAAATTATGCACAAGGCGGCTTCTACTTTGTGTGATCGTCTTGCAAGCACTCCAGAGGGCAAGCATGTGGATATGCTGACGCTCGTACAGGCCATGACCTTGGATGTCATCGGCACTGCCGCATTTGGCATTCACTTTGGCATGCAGGAAGAGGGAACAGATGTAAGCACCTTGTCAACACANTTCTAAGTGATTGGGGATCAGGAGGTCAGCAGGGCTGATTGGTCAGTCTTGAGTTGTGCTTGTTGCAATGTGCGTCTCGATGGTCGGCGCTGCCGCCATGCAGAGGAGGACGGCCCCCCCGGCAAGGCTGCCAAGGCCGACGATGAGTCGCCGCCGCCGCCTCCACCACCGCCTGCTGGGCTGGCGCATGCGGCGCCGCTGCCGCCGTCGCAGCAGCCCTACCCGAATGCCGCCGCCATGGGGTCGATGGCACCCGGTATGGCCTCTCAGCCGATGTATGCAGGCGCGCCCGTGCCGCCCCCTCAGCAGTAAGTCTCTGATCCTCGCCGCCACCCTGCCGTGCCATGCCCAGGTCCGTGTCGGATGATGAATGGGGTCTTGCTCTCGCTCAAGGTGCGCCGCCCGCAGGCTGACTTCTCTCCGCGCAGCTCTGCTTCCCACTCCCCCTCTCTTGGTAGCCCTCGTACTGTAGCCTCTGGAGCGTAGCCTCTGGAGTACCCCTCGTCGCTTCCCTTCTCACGTACGTTGTTGTCTATTCTTGAAGTAGTGGCTCTAAGCTTCTAGAGTCAGCCAGCTCCATTGTCACTGAGGCTTCTCGTGCTTGTGCCGGTCGCAGGTACCCGCCCCCCCACCAGCAGTATGGGCGGCCCATGATGGGCCCACCTCCATACGGGACGCCGTACTATGGAGCGCCGCCGCCGCGCTACGGCATGCCGCCTCCGCCGCACATGCAGCCGCGGCAGATGCCGCCGGGGCATCCGTCCCAGCCCCTGTTCCCTATCCAGGGCATGCGGCCGCCGCCGCATGGAGGCATGCTGCCGCGCCCGCCGCTCTTTCCCGTCTCTGTTCCCCCGCCGCAGCAGCAGGCGAGCAACGGCCCGCCCACCCGGACGCCGCTCTTTCCCATCCAGACACCGTCACCAATCACTGGCCCGTCAGCACAGCAGCAGCCGGGCGGTACACCAGCCGCTGCTGCCACGCAGCCAGCGGATGGTGCGCAGCCCCAAGGGCCTGCGGTACTGCCACAGCAGGCTAGCCTCAGCGGCCTTGCTGCTGTCGGTGGCGCTCCCCCACTCCACCCTTCAACGCCCCCCAGCTCTGCAGCTCCAGGTTTGCGTCGTGAACCCTGACCCAAGATCTTCATTTAAGCTCCTACACATTTGAGTTGCAAGTGAACGTCCCAGGAGAAGAGGGCTGCGATTGCATCTGCAGCGTCAAGCCAGGTTGCGAATAGGGAGCCTCTCGTCTGCAGTCTTCAGCTTGGGTGAAGGCGTCAAGCTCCCATGTGGATGCTCCTGCCAGTGCCTGGGCGCAGCTCTGTCTAGCATATCAGTCGCTGCACACAATCAGGGCTCAGGACCTGGAATTAGCATCTGTACGTACTTATTAGGTGATGGAGGGGAGGGTCAGATGGTTGTGGTCAGTGGTCTATGGCTGGCTTGTATGGTCCGAAGTAGATACGAGTCTTCGAGGGTGCTGTGTTGGGCTTAAAATAAAGCCCAACACAGATGCGGGGTTCCGCATTCTTGACGAAACACGACTGACTGTCAGCGTGACGCGCTTGCCCTGCTTCAGCACCGAGTCACTCGTATGCGGCTGGCCCCAACACGGGCGGGCCGTCGATTGGGCCACCGCCGGTGTTCAACAGCATGCCTGCACCAGCCGTAGCACCGCTGGTGATTGAGACCAAACCGGCTGCAGCGGCAGCTGTCCACCTCGTTTCGAGTGATGAGAATCAGTCCATGGTAAGATACCCCTTGCTCGGCCTTGCAGCGCTTATGCTAGCACGCTGGACATGCTAAACCTTTTCGTGGTTGGCAATACATCTCTTACCAGTGCCCTTTGGCTAGCATCCACTAAAATGCAGAGACTTCCTCTGCACTCCTTCACTGGAGAGTCTGTTTTGAAGCACGTGGTCTGCTTTTGCGCTCACAGGAGGAGCTGCGGGCAAACCTTCCACGATATGCAGTCAGCCGTGACGCCCCACAGGCAAGCACAGCACACCTTGACGTATCAATTGCCGCCCATATCTGGCAAGCGTGGTGACATGGTTTATGCCACCATCAGCCCCTTCCACTTTCATAGTTCTAGTGCTTTTGAAGTCATTTACTTGCTCCTGTATTGGGGCACTTGCCCTTCACTTCTCACGCACTATTGTAATCGGTGTGCAGGCACAAGGGTAGAAAGCCGCCACACACGCTGGAGCTTCAGTGTTGGAGTTGAGTGACCTGATGCACTTGATTGACCAAGTACAAGGCTTGAGCGATTAGTCTGATAGTTTCTGCTTCCAGTCCACCTACAGAGCCGCGCTCTGGAGCTACACCTTGCCACAGGCAGCTTCGCAAGAAGCTCAAGCCTTTCTCCTGACAGCGTGCATACTGTGCATGTGAAAAAGTTGCTTGGACAAGGAGCCCTGTCCATTAGTGGACCCTAAGCATCAACTTTTGTCAGTCATAAGTGTGCTGTCTTTGCTCCTCCGTTCCCGGTTACGAGCAAACAGCGAATAATAGAAGGAAGCTGAGCAGATCTATGAACAGGTCAGCAAGCCCCTGGGTTGAGCTTCTGCACCAACTGCTTCTCCAGCTCCATCCTCGCCTGGCCGGCCCTGCCATATGCAGAGTGCAATTCTCCCACCTGCCCTGGCACTGCCAGCTCCAGCTTGGCAGCACTGTCCTGGGTGCCGAGCTTCAGAAGCTCTGAATATGGCACAAATGCTCCGGAGGCATTTGATAGCCATCCATGGGCGGCTCGAAGTGCAGCCCCCGTGGACGCAGAATCTTGCATTGCGTAAGAAAGGGTCTCAGCACTTCGTACTTTCATATGCCTTGCTGCAACAACTGCTGCTGTTCATCTGTCAATACAAGGCTCATTTTTTAGAAATAAAAGGAGTGCACCCTGTCTACAAGTGCAATCAAAGAATTTACTGACCTGGCCTAGATGCAGTATACACGGGGCAGCCGAACACCGACGCAATGACCTTGAGGAGGGCAAAATTGGCAGAGCCGCCTCCTGTGGCAATCACTCGCTCAGGAGGGCTTGGCAGTCCTACCCTCTCAGCATGCATTCGCATGGACAAAATTTGCCCTTCCAAGAGCGCCCTGACCTGCAGCAAAGTAGCTGATCACGTTGCACAGCATGCTCTTGAACCTCTCTAGGATGACTGAAAATTGTGGGCGTGATAGGTGCTTCAGATGTTTAGCAGTCATTACTTAATATTCAGTCAGTCAATCGCATTCAATTATCTGACAGACTACTAAATTGGAGATGATTGCTCCCATATCATACAGGCAAGTCATTTCGTCAGGCTGGACCTACTGAATGGTGAACAATCAAGAGTGCATATAGTGCTTGAAGTTCAGCTACCTCCATAGCGTCGTCAAATTTGTCAGCAGATACCTCCTTCGCTTGACCGCCTTCTTCTGCAGGAAGTATGTAGCGGTGCGTCCCAACTGCAACAAGTGCCAGCTTCTCAATAGAGCGCCACATCCAAGATCAGACTTTCTCATGCTGGCCGAGCATCTCTGCTCAGGCTTTTAGTGAATATAAAGTTGCTCGCAAATACCTGGTAGTTTTGGGAAAATCTCAGGGTCATCATAATAAAAGCCAATGCACCCCCCTAGACACCCAAGTGAGATTGGTAAAAGTCTTGTGCGACGCCACCTATATATATTCCCTAGTTCTTATGATAAGCAAGTCATACTTGACAATAGTCCATATTGGTTGGCGTGCTTTGAGTCAACAGCTGCACCTACTCTTAGCAGTTTGCAGGCATAAAATCTTTTTACAAACCACTGCATTGCTAGCAATCACTTACGGTTCAGGGGTGGTGTAGCCTCTAGAAGCTCACTGAAAGCATCCCATGAGGCTTTTGCATTGCGATCTCTGATTTCTGCTCTTCTCAGGAGACCACAGGAGACTCAAAATGTCACATAATCCAAATGAGGGACTATTAGGAAGCTCTCTCAATAAACGTCTTCTGATGAAGATTGAGCATGTCTTGCTCTGTGGTGATGACATACATCGATCATACGCCTGGCACTACATCAAGATGCAAGGACTACATATGCTCAATTCTAGATGTGTCAAATAGCTGCAAAGGTGATTGCCATGAGCTCAAGATTTGGTGTAGCTGTTCACTTTGCCGTGTCAATGATGCATTCTTGTGCACAAGCATGGCCATGTAGTTATCAGGGTCCACCGGATTTGGAAAAACGTTTCCTTCAGGGCCAGGTTTGGGGTCATCAGTGACCCCAAAGACCTGTTGACAACCAAGCAATAGACAGGCATCCTCAGAATGTTCTTGACGTTGTTGTCGGGATGGGCCCCCTAATACATCACAGTATATAGTAAGGAAGTGCTCCATCGTGTGGCTCAAGAGCTTGTGTGCAAATATGTATCACCTGATTCAGAGGTCTTTAAGGAGCCTCAATAACAACACACCAGCTTGCAGTGCAAAGGCTTTGCATGGTGACCTGAGCATGGTGACCTGAGCAAGTCTCACACTCACAGTGTCACTGGTACCGAGGCTGATAGCAACGTCTCCAGGGTGTTCCAAAGTTCCTATGCAGTAAATGTTGACCGGTTCTTGAGATGATAATATGTTTAGCACATTTGGGCCTTCTAGTGAAGCCTTGAAGACAGAAGACAAGGTTAAATGCAGGCTAAGGAGTATAACAATTCTACACTGGTCATTACTGCTGATACGGCCAGCAAAATGTTTTCAAGTACCTGCGAGGCTGTTTGGGTTGTCCCCTGACCACTGGACCACATCACAGTCAGGATCAAAGCCATACCTGACGTTTATATAGGAATCTGCCCAGTTCATTAGTATGGTATGCTTTCATGTGCACCGCGCTGCCTGCTCTGTATCTACCAGAACGGGCCTGCTGCTTTCTTGTTGTGCATGTGAAGCTGTTGCTAGGCAGCTGTAGGCTAGGCTAGCCCACTGTATAATAAGAGCATCTAACCAGTGAAGCAATGCTTACATCTTTACAAAATACGGGTTGATTTTGCCAGCTATTGCATGTGATGGGGCTAAGGGTCCAAGTCGCTCTTGCAGTTCAGGTGCTGTTGCCTGCACAACAGCAGTGACGCCCTAAGCACGACAGACAGGAAAAAGGCTCATGTTGCTCCTAGTTGGAGCCACGTTGACTGTAGACATCTGCATGTATGAATGGTTTGCTTGCTTTCAAGATCCCATGTGGTCTACTTACTGCAATCAGGACAGCGTCATATCCTAAGATGAGCTTCTGCTGAAGCAGACAGCTAGTCTCCTAGATAACACAAAATTGTGTGCTTCTTGTGCTGTTATAGGCTGGCAGTGACTCGCGCTCAAAGGCTACCTGGAGCACGCGTGGAAGCCACACTCTCTCCTTCAGCCCCATCAGATTCATTCCTGCTCCATCGCTTTGGTCAATAGCCGCATAGTCTCCAACTAGAGTCGATGCCATGAACGAACTGACCAGCGAAATCCTCTCTGTGTCCCTGTACACCTTCCACAAGACAAGCCATGCAAGTACTCAGCCCACCTCATAAGTCCGTGACACTGTGCAGCAATGCAGCTGCAGCTAGGCTTGGATCAGACAAGGCCGGTCAACGCTCATGCACGAAGAAGATGAGAGGGGAAGAGGGATGTGTCTGATCCTTCAGCACTGAAGATTACTTGAAGCAATCATGAGATTGAATCAAGAGCTGATTGATGCCGGTATGCACCTCGGGCTCTGTCTCATAGAGCTTGCGAATCTGCGGGCCAGTAAAGCGTTCAAAGGCGCGAGAACCTGTAAGAGTTGCCAGTGCAAGTGGACCTCCTAGTTCTGCTTCAATAGCACGGCATTGAGCAGAGGTGCTGTTGTCCATCCAGACTGGCGACTTCTCTGTTGAGAAGCAGTCGTGTAAATGCGAGACCAAGCTGTTGGAATCGCTAAGGGTCCTGAGCGTGGCTTGAGCACCCCTTTTCCAGTATACTGAGCCATGCTGCTGGCCAGACCCGGAGATGGCCTTGACCTTGTCAAAAGCGAACGCCGTGTCCTGAGGATATCAAGACAAGGTGCCGGTATCAGGAAAGTATAATCAGGCGGAAGGTAAGACAGTGAGAGCAGAAGCATTACATTGTGTAGCAGTTGGTAATCAAACGCAGTCAACGAAGACAGAAGGAGAACTGACACTGCAATCCTACAGGGCTCTTTTCACCTTCAGCCTTCTGAAGACACAGTCCAGTGCCTCAATCCACATCTGAGGAGGTGCTGTGATCCTGTCTCCGTCTCTGTGTACTCCATCCTTGGTGTTGTAATGCGGAAGAGCAGAGTCAAAGTTGACTGACTCGGATCCCACAATCTGCAGCTTGCTATCCAGGGCCGTCGCTTTCAGTGACCTGAAATTGGGAGCAAGAGCATGCCAATCACGTTCCGCATCCCTGACTCTTGTACTTTCTGTGTTTCACATAATCATCGCAGCTCAGCATCCTAGCCAATGTCAATGCTGCCTTGACTTGCAGGAGCTCGACTGACTGTTACTGCGGCTGCGAGCTGCCAGTACGCTGCTGACAAGCTCCCGCAGACAAGATCATGAGCGCAAGCGAGCTCATGGCCTTCCGAGCCAGCGGCGCTCACTGGGTGGAGCTGTCGAGGCCTAAGAAGAGTGCTCCATCAGGGAGCGCTGCCGCGGCGGCCATGGCCACGGGAAGCCGAGGCCGCCGGAGGCGCCAGCCCTGGCGGCGAGGGAGGCGGCGCTGCGGGCGGCGGAGCGGCCGCCGCGACGGCCGGGCAGCGGAACCGAGGACCAGTCGACGGAGGGGAAAACGGCGTGGCGGCCAAGTGGAGTCCCTGCGGGGACCGCATTCGGCGACGAAATGGATGCGGGCGCGGGGGCCGCACGGCGTAGTCACTGAATGAGCTGCACCGTCGGGGCGATTTAAATCGGAAGGCGCCGGGCTCCGGCGGGGGGGGGCCAGATCAGGCCGATCCCACGTGGACGAATCACGGGGGCGCGGCGCCGGCCTCTCCTGCGGGGGGGGTTGGAGAGGCGCCGCCAGTGGCAGCGGGGGCCCCGCCAGATCTGGCGGAGCCGCCATCCTGGCGGCCCGGGCCGCACCGCCCCCGGCGGCACACCGGAGGCTGGCCCGCCCGCCAGCGTCGCCGCCAAACCGGCGGCGCCGCGGGCGCGGGCACCCGATTGGCGGAGCCGCCACATTTGGCGGCGCTTGCTCCCCCCCACTCCCCCCGGCCAGGCAGCCGCCGAGCTGTCTGGCTGGCCATTCGCCATTGGCCGCGCCTCNCTGCCGCGCAACGGCCATGGCGGGCTGCGCATCCGCCGCGGCGGCGTGTGCCCCGGCGGCGCGGTACGCCCTCGGGCCGCGACCGGCAGTCGTCGCAGTGGTCGCAGTGGCTGGCCAGCTCAGGGGCGAGGTAAATTGACAGGCTCTATCCAGCCGCTTACCCGAGCTTTCTCTGCGCTCCTTGACGAGTCCCACAGTGAAGCTGAGCGCAGTTGTCCACTTGCTCAACCTCCTGCCTTAGAAAGACACTCTGACTTGTTGCATGTCGTTTTTGATTCAATCTGGTCACTCCTGATTGCAGTCTTTTAGTCAGGATGGCAGCAGACGACCTGTTTCATGTCAGAGCTGTGCGACTACATCTTCTCTGTAGCGAATCTCTGAGTGACAATGTCTGACAAGGCAGCTGGTCTTGTGCTGTCTTTGCCAGGCTGTATGCAGCTTGGACAAACAAAGGCTCTGCTTAGGCAAGGAAACTCGCCATCACTCTAGGTTGCAGAGGAGCACCAAGAGAACCTCAACCGCCAGAACCCACCGGCTTACTGAAGCAGGCCTTCACAGAGCCTCTGAACGCTGGTTTGCTCAAGTAGCAGTCACAGGACGGGATGTTGCAGATACTTTTCCAGCGAATGCAGCAGTGGCTCCAGCAGACACCACTGCGGATGAGACTGCCGAGATCTACACAGATATCAGTGCTATGATTAGAGAAGCTGCGAAGACACCCGGGTCAGGGCCTGCCGCCAGTCCATCAACAGGTGGTGCCGCCTCTGGTGCAGCAGATGCTGCTGCTGGAGCAGCCTCTGATGCTTTATCGTCGCTGAAGAGGGCAGCATCCAGCATCACTCAGGCGCCTCACTCCTCACCACCAGCAAACATGGATGTACGCTCTACGTCAAACGCAATGCAGGCCCTCAAGGACGCAGCTTCCACTGTTACGCAAGCGCCCAAGCTGGCAGTCCCAGATGTGAAGTTGCCAAGTGTGTCACCACCAGTGAGCGTGGACGTACCGTCCGCATCAGATGCAGTGCAGTCCTTGAAAGACGCAGCCTCCGCTTTCAAAGAAGGCCCCAAGAAGCTGGCACTTCCAGATTTGAAGTTACCATCTGTTCCGGATGCCATACAGTCACTTAAGGGCGCTGCATCTAGCATCATACGACCAACCCAGCCTGCACTACCAGAACTGGACAAATCTTCAGCTGGTGGTAAAGGGCAGTCACTTATGGATGCTGCATCTAGCATCACCCAGCCATCCCAGTCCACGACTCCAGAAGTTGGCAAATCCTCAGCTGCTGGTGCTGTGCAGTCACTGAAGGATGCGGCTTCCAATGTTTTTCAGTCGAAGAAGCCGCCAGTGCCTGATGTGACCGCGCCTCCCCAAATCTCAGCCCCGTCTAGCACCACCGACTTGTCAGGAGCCTTGGAGAAGTCACAGCAAGCAGCTGCAGATGCAGTTAGCAATGTTGAGGGTATATATGACAGCGCAACTCTCTCTGTGAACAACTTTCTCAAGACCTGGGTCAGCACCATCGAGAATGCTCAACAGTCAGTCAAGACCGGACTGGACAATGCCACCACCACTGTAAAGGATGGCATTGTGGTATATGCAAACCCTTTTCAGACTGGCTCACCTCTTAACAACGGCCTCCAGGTCCTGGTTGATGGAGTGAAGACTGGGGCAAAAGTAGCTGCTGGGGCGGCTGGTGGGGCTACGGGACAGCTGTATGGAATTGTAAGAGAGAACTTGCCTTCCGAAGCACAGGTCACCCTTGACACTGCTCAGGAAAAGCTGGCCAGCCTTGGTGGACCTTTGACCTACGCGATTGACAAGGTACTTGAGATTGGAGCTGCTGCATCCATATGCATGTCTAAGTCTGGCACTGGATCATGCTGTTACTTCTCTGCATCGAAGAAGAATCTGTTTGATGCTTGAAATCAGTGTTTATCCACTATTAGTGATACCAACTGTGGGTAAAGACATCGTAATGTATCTCCTTTTACCTTACAGTGGAAGTCATAGTAGTCCTTGTTGCTAGCTGCCTTGGACAGGCCGGAGCAGCAATCGAAGGTGCAGAAAGGGCTGTGGGCTTGGACCCAAACAATCCTGCCATCTCTGTGCTACTTGTAGCAGGATCGTCAACTTTTCTTGGGTATTTCACTTCTGTAACCATTGATAATATATGGTGCAGTTGGGTTTGCTTTGTTTGTCCGTCAATGCCACCAATTTTCCTAAACACGTCCTGCACGTTCTCAATCATTCTTTTCTAGATAAGGACACTATCTGCTTTCCTCTTGGTTGTGCAGACTGTCTTTATGGCGTGCTCGGTATGGAGGCTACTCAGGAGATCTGCTTCCTGATGTCGCATACAAGCTTTTGAAGGATGAGGGGAATGTGTTGCTTGTTGACATCAGAGGCCAGGTGAGGTTGCGACGTGCAGACCTTCGCTCTTGTCAAGCAAGCTTGTCAAGATGCTCTACAACTCGTGCAAGTACATAAATTGTGCTCTTAAGTTGTACAGGTAATCAGCTACTACACGATTGTTGCTTCTGTGGCCTAGTATTGTACCTACTTGGTGTTGCTCAGGTTATGTTGCTTACTTAAGGAGCGGACATGAGGTGACCCCTGATTTTAGCTCCTCTCCCCGAATTACAAGTGCCATGTCTAGTCCATATTATGCCCAGGATAAACAGGAGAAAGCCTAGGACAAAAGTGGGAAGTGTCTTGTGCGGCCGGCTTCATATCGATCAGGTGCCTCATCCATGTATAGTTTGTGGACAGGATGCACGCGATAGAGATGGTGTACCTGATTTGAGGAGGGGCCTTCGATTCAAGGCTGCAAGTGTGGAGCTGGAACAGGTCGACAAGATAACTTCAGACATCTGGAAACAATTCTTTTGGAATACTAAGCACACCTAGGGCGCTGGAAAACATCATGATCTTCAAGTTTTGTCCACTAATGCTTTACAAGCTTGAGAAACTTGTTGTATTTGCTGGGGTTCATGGAGTTGTCACCTTAATTTAGGTTACTCATGGGTTGTACTGTTCAGCTAGATGGTCCCCTGCGAAGTCAGCTGCGGAAGGCTGATGAAACTGATGTACTGATGACAGCTGCTAAGATCAAAGGACTGAAAGGTGTCAAGGTGATACAACGGACTTGCCTACAGTTTCTCATGTAGATCCAAAAAATCCCCCTCCATACGTCCAATTGTTGTTGAGCACCTGTTCTGGCCTACAGGTCAAAAGAGATGTCAGTCATTCCCTATTGCTGCTGGACTTGGTTATAGCTTAAATTACATTGCAGGTCACTTTGTGTGGCTTTCCTTGTTCTGCCATACTTACTTGTGGGCTGCCGAATTGGCGGTGGGCACTGTTGGCAGAGTAATACGAAGGTTGTAATCTTGGATGAGAATGGGAGCAGGTCAAAAGATATTGCCAGAGCATTGAAGCGCATTGGTGTCAAGGTGCTGTCTTCTCTCCTTGTGGCTCGCTCAGCAACAAAACTTGCTGGGCCTCTTGATGTGTTTTGTTTCTTGGACATCTGGAGCAGTAGGGTGCTGTTATTTGATACAAGCCTCTGATTGCAGAGAATGGGCAGGTATACATACTCAGATGACATAAGTAGACCTTGTCCAGTCATGCAAGCGCATGTTGATGTACGCGGGTGAAGCATTTTTCAAAAATTCACTTTATTTCCTTGCTGGACAATGCAGAGGCCTTATCGAGTTGATGGCGGCTTCAAGGCTTGGTCCAGTGCACTACGGACTAAAGAGGATGTTGCAGAGACACCCTTGCAGATTTTGAAGAAGGTGATTGTACATGAGAAGCAAATACAAGCATGAGCAGAAATTTGACGATCTGCAGATTAGAACACGCTTTTCTTGTGAAATTGCTCAAATTCATGAACGCAAAGTAACCAATCATGTAGGCACTTACTGCTGGTACTCCCACCATGGGTCACTGGTATCTGATTTTGGCCGCTGAAGAGACACTGCAACCCAACCCTATCCTATTAATCAACAATTGAAGCATGCGCTCCTGTGGTTGTAGGAAGCGGAGGCGATAATTGAGGACGTTAAGCCCACTCCTCTAGGTGTTGCAGGTGTTACCGGGGTAAGCTTGAAGCTGGTTTCGGGACAATGTCCTTGACATCACTCTCTTGACACGACGAATGTGTATTAGAATTCTGCGTACAAGTTGCTACCAAATTCCTATCAGTCTTGTCTTGTCTGTATGGAAGGGCTTCGCTAACCACCTTCAGATGTTCAGCAATGTTTCAGCACATTCGTGTCATTTTACTCACATTTTCTACACCGCTTGAGCAGGCTTCTGGACTTGGCATCTGGGGCTTATTGAGTAAGTAATTTGTAGCTCCAAGAATACAGAGGTCAAGTTAGTCCACAATGACTACAATGTCTTGTCTAGTATGCATTGGGAGTCAGGTCACAATCGTCTCTAGACAGGATCTGGACACTTGAAGAACTGCATAGAAAAGAAGGAAGCAAGGAAGCAAAATGAGGAAGCTGGTCTGATATAATGATGACCTTTGGAGCAGATTGGGAGACATCTCTTGAGGTCATTGGCCTCCTTGTAGTTGGCCAGGTAGCACGCACTTCTCATGTGTTTTCAAGCTAGCAAATGTAGCCCGTGACTTGAGCACTCTTTGCGAGGAATGGATCGTGCTGTCAATATGCATTGAGGTCTACACTGAAGCAGGACTGAGAAGTTTGTCGTGTATAGAGAGCCAGACTTAAGCGTGGAGTGATGCACGACAAGTAATGCACTCATCTATCATTGTCTGCACGTTTGTACTGAAAGTTGGCCCTTGCTTTCAGGCACTTCTTCGTCGAGTATCTAGCTATGAGAGTGTAGATGATGTTACGCAAGATCTCAGGTACACATTATCTTTTTTGTTCGTCGTAGCCCCTCTTGGACTGTATTGGGACCTGGGTCATCATCTTGGACATATCTGCTCTAAGCAAGCTTGTGCTGTCTACGATTTAGTTTGTCAGAGGTGTCAGCACCTTTTTGCAGATGTCTGCAGGGGGACTTGACCTGTTCTTGCTGCATATTTTTGATAAGGTTGCCAATCGGATGATAATACTTGGTTAGTCTGGATCTGACCTTTTTTCAATCCTTTCCTGCTCATGATTTTCTTTCAGACGCTTGACGAAGCCCTGGAGTTGGGCAGTGCAAGCATTTGGTGCTATTTCTGGAGCTGTCACAAGCTCAGCATCCCGTCTTCAACTTGCCACCAACTCAGCCAGCAGCAGTTCCTCCTTGAGCTCGTCCAAATTTAGACCGAGCTCCATTAATGAGGGAGGGGACGATACCATTGAATACTCAGACGACTCAGCCAAGGCCACCACATCAGTTGTTGATCCAGTCAACCGGCCGGTGCCTAAACCATAAATCCTACTTATCAAGAGTAGTAGATGAGTAGGTGAAGCAGGTCTCGTGTAACACTACCATTTTTTTGTTTCCGAGTTGCCAGAGTGTGTGCTGCGCTTCCGTGAGCGGAACCGGCCCTCAGCAAGCCTGGGCGAGCAGAGCCCGATTGTCAATCCTTGGACCTGTTCAAGGGCTGGGGTTGGGAGGATGTAGCGTGTGTGATGGGCGGCCAGGCTCCGTCAACCAGAAGCCTAGAGTCACACCTATTGCCAACAGATTACACAGTGGGCTTGCATGTAGCAGCAGAGACGACTATTAAAACTGTTGATGACTGCGCCAATCAACAAACCACGAACGTCGAAGTAGTTCGAGCTGCCCTGCTTCCATGTGAGGTTCGAGCTGCCCGGCTTCGAGCTGCCCAGCTTTGGTTGCTACTTCTGGGTCTTGTCGTGGTGGCCCTTTTCCAGCTGCAATTTCTTCCAGACTGCGGCTGCTGACTCGGGATTACGAAGCTCCCAGTCACTATATTTCCTTGCATAGCTGTGCGGTTTTGGCGCTTTTCGCATTGGACCTTGTTCATTCTTTTTGGGCTGGCTTCTATACAGCCCTTGACCCCATTGGAAGAGCCACTTTCTTCTATTCTTACACAGAAGAATTTCGTATATTTGAACCAAACGTAGGCCAAATGGCCAAGTACAAAGGCAAGCACATTTAAAGATCTACATGAAGTACAGCAGATTGACCCGCTCAGTAACCACGGGTCAAAATTAAAAGGTCACTAGTCGATGCATGAATACTAGATACTAGAAACGAAGCCCTTCTGCCACCAACTAGAGCTCGCCCAGCTTTCTGGTGCAAGGAACTAGCCTGAGCACGCTGCAAACAGGCTGAAACTCGTCGTCGCAAGAGCAACAGATATGCAGCTGGCAAGCCCATCTCAGCCGGAAATACATTTGCACGTCGAATGTAGCCTAGATTGGCAATGTTTTGAAGGAGAGTGTGGAAACGAGGACCCAGACAGCCAAAGATGTCGATTGCCGCTGGCAGGAGCTGATTGCATTGGGGGTAATCAGAGTAGTGCTGCAGTTTTCTTTGTTCTGCACCGCCCACTGCGTGACCAGCGATGTGTGAGGTCGATGCTGGACCTTTATATGCCTCCATAACAACAACTTCGACCAGGGCCCGTGGTCCTCCACCAGGTTGCACGCCCACAATGTCAAGTGTGCGGCGATGATGACATCCCTGGGCGTCCGTGGTGATAGGCATGATAATGTTGACTTCCACAACTGCACGGTAGCCGGCGTCGCGCATCAAGCCCGCCAGGGCATTGCGAAGGAGGTTGTGAATGCCCACCACTTTTGGTCCAGTGGGGCATCTCAGCTTGTGAGTAGCGATCCTACACAGTCCCCCGCCCCATTGGAAGAGCTCACGTCTCCGTCATCAAATCTTCCACAATTTTGAAAGTACCTTACCACAGGCGTCGCCTCTGCAGAACGAAGAAAGCGCGGCCAGAGTGACTGGTGGCTGGGAAAGGCCAGCCCAAGGAATGGACAATGTCTGAAGGAGCCGGAGTGCGAAAGGACTAGGAGAAAGTGCTCGCCCATTGAGGATAGGGGCTGGAAAAGCCAGCCCAAAAAAGAATGAACAGAGTACGAGAAGGGGGCCAGGGGAAGCGCTAAAAACAAGCACGCAAAGAAGCACACTAGGAGAAAGAAGGAAGTGCTCGCCCATTGAGAATAGGGGCTGGAAAAGCCAGCCCAAAAAAGAATCAACAAAGGACGAGAAGGGGGCCAGGGAAAACTCTCCATCCCCAGCGTTCCTTTCGCGCCGGCCACGTGGCGGCCATAGGAGCTGCTCTCTCTGCGTCCAGATTTTACGCCTCGGCCGACGGCGCCCACTGCAACCGCCGCGCCGCCGCCGCCGCCGCCGCCGCCGTCGCCTCATGGCCGCGGAGGAGCGCGACGGCCACGCGGGGGCGGGGCAAGCTCGAGCTGCCGCCGCCGCGCCCGCGGGCCCGCTGGCCCCCGCCAGCTCGCGGCAGCCGCGCGGCTGCTTGCAGCAGTCACAGGAGGCCCTTCGCGACCGCGCCAAGGCTCTGCAAGTGCTGGCTGCAGGACAGTGTGAGGCCGGGCGTCCGCACCATGTGCATAATTCATGCAGATAGGCCCGGAGATGCTTGTGGCCATCATATTGATGTGTCCACAGGATCCTTGAACCCCTTGATCTTCCTCAACTTGGCAACTTTCACAATACAACGCATTCATAACTGTCGCGAAAGTACAGCAAGATCATGCAGCAGTCACTATTAGAGGCCGTTTCTATGTCGTCAAGACGTCAGATCTGAAGCGCTGTAAGTCCCGGTTTGCGTCTTGGCACTTATTCAAGCTACTTGCTGTGCAGCAATAGCTGATAAACTGCCTGTGCCCAGTGTCAGATCCGCAAATTTGCAGGTTAGTCCCTACAAAGTTCAGCTTGTCCACTCAGAATTACCAAGTGACCATGTGCACTTAATATTCAACTGTGCACCTCACCAATACCAACACCTGCAGCAACGGCCTGGCCCGCAGGCCCGTCTGCTGGCAACCCAGCTGTGTCCACCGCCTGACTATTGACACTGGTATCAGCAAAATCTGGAGAATTGAGATATTTAGAAGAGCAGGCTGGTAGTGACCGACAACAATATGCATTTTGAAAGCGACCTGCAGAGAAGCTTGCAAGGTCATCTTAGGCGCAAGCCGGGGCAGCTGACAGTAGGACGCCCGCATCTGAGCGAGACTGCAGGGTAATACCTCTATAAATTTGTGAGCGCCGCTTGCCTTGCTGCAAACATCTCACTTATCTTACTGCAAACTGTCAGCCTTAAGCATGAAATTCTTTCACTGCTGCTAATATTGGCTGCAAGACAGGCCTCACTGCTATATGAGTGCACCTCTCAAGGATACCAAAGAATTGGTCGCCATCACTGACAGTGGCTTCAGGTTATGTGACTTGTGATTGAAGCTGGCAAAGAAAGAAAAGAGTTGGCGCTTGCTTCTCCTCCAGAGATTCATACGGTGATGTGGACATGTGCTCCTTCTTTGAAGCTATCGCAATGCAGGATTTCCAAGTCAGACTTGTCACATGGCTTTGATTGATTACAGTCCTTATCGCTTCCATATTGATGACATACGGAAGTCTTTGACACCATTGTGAGTAGTTTGTCTGGTTCCAGCAGCTGAGGGCCACCCTTATGAGGCGAAGACAAGGGAGTTTGACTTCTTCCAACACAGGCAAAAAGATACTGCACTCAGTTCTCTTGACAAAGATGGGGGTTCGTTGCGCTTCTCAAGACCTAAGATTGCTTGTCATTCTTCACTGGAGACAGTGTTTGGTACTTTAATCCGTCTCCAAAATGCAGGAGTCTATCATGGGCCGGCAGCTCAGCCAAGCTGTGATAACACAGGAATTAATTGCCGCTTTCACTCAATTCACACAGCTGCTGACAGGCGACACCCTGAGCCCGAGACTCATTCTGAGCAGCTTGGGGCTTCATCTGCATCCCTTTGTCCGGCTCATACACCTAAGGGGGGCTGCACAGGACTGGCTACGAAAGCAGCCAGTGCAAGCACCAGTGATGACTTGGAGCATGTTGACCTGCCAACTTTCGGCCCCCTCGGTAGTACAGTGTGTCAAATGCCTCTGAAGGTCTTCAATAGAATAAAGCCATCTGATTACATCAAATCAGGCGTCTACAACTATGGATACTATGAAAGGCAAGCTGACTTCAAAACTTATAATGATCAGGCCTTGTATACATGTCAATCAGGGCAAGCAGGTCACGATGGACAAGCAGATACTGCTGGTGGATACTTCTCCAATTTGAGACGACAATGCCAGCTACTTGCGACCAAAGCTCTGAAGCTGCACTCAACAGAGGAACTGCATCGTATGGGGTATGTCAAGGCAAGCCACCACTGTGTACCAATGCTATCAAAACATAATGAACTGAGCATATGTTGCCCTCTCACTGTAGGCTGGCAGCAGTCGATGAACTGCTGAAGAAGCTTGATGAGAGAAACTCAAGCTCGGAAACCTCAAGTGAGGGTCAAAGAAAATTTTGCCTCAAGGTTTGTGACAAGCTTAAACCTGCTCAAATTCTCAGGAGTAGCACATACTATGCAGAAGCTGCTATTTGCCGTTGATCAATACATCACTTGTGTGAATAGAATATTTACAGCTCTCATGCAAATCGTTGCACGTAACCAAACCCATGCTCCAGCGCAACTATGGACCTGCAGGATGAGCAGGAGTGGGACAGGCTGCCAGATAGTCAGGAAGGGCAGCAATATGCTGGAAGCAGCGGCCCCATGAAATGGGCCAGCAACAGCTTTGAGAGGCCTGAATGCGATGCTTTTGCTAGTATCACCCCCCCTGGAGTTTACGCTCCTGTATACGAAGCAGGCAAGCTGGAGGACACTGAAGAGCCTTCACAAGACGCTCTTACCATAGTGGACATGCTCCTCATGGACACACAGGCTCCAGCATCCGGATGCTCCGCCAAGTCCAGCTGGTGTTCATTCTCCCCAGCATTTTCTGACACGGATTTGCAGGATCTGGATCGTCCAGCTAGTGACCTTTTCACTGAGACCGGCTCTGGAAGTCAAGTGGACTGGCCATTATCTACATCGGATAATGCCTTGGAATTTGAGCAAGACGGGCAGATGGCCACGTTTTACAATGACCTGGAAAGTGGAACAGATGAAATTCAAAGGCACGTACTGCAGGTATGCAGCACTACAGCGGGCTGCAAGCATGTGTAGTCATGTGGCAAGGATTGTATTTAGATCACAGATGCGCTATAAGGAGAAACTTCATGTGCACTTTGATCACAGGCTGAAGGCGCGCTTCCAGCAGGCTACCAGTGTTGACGTGCTAAGCATGCGATCAATGCTCTGCCAGATTTACGAGGACATGTGTCCTGCCCTGGAGGATGACTCTGGATGCCTCACCTCGACCTTCCAGCCAAATCATCACTGCAAAACTGCGTCATTTGCAGAAAAGGAGACGTTATACGAGGCTCCTGTGGACGGACTTTTGTCAAGTGACAGCGAAGGCGCCTCGACTGAGTGGCCACCCAACGGGGACCCCTGGATCGTGGAAGTTGGCAGCCGAAAGGACATTAATTGCTCCAAGGTCCACCTCGTTGAGGAGGATTTCACTCAAGTGCATCCTTTCAAGAATAAATCATTAGTGTCATAGTCCCCAGGAGGCGATGGTCTTGAACGACATGGTCATGAGTAATGTTAGTGTTTCCGGTACATCTGACAAGCTTCTAAATGAGGGTACCCCCTGACCATCTGGTCAGTTCGCCCGCCTGTGCTCGTCTGTGTGCTTTTGGGGCGGGCGCAGACCTAGGGTCGAGTTCACATGGTCGTGCAAGTCAAGGGGGGGGTGANAGAGAGAGAGAGAGAGAGAGAGAGAGAGAGAGAGAGAGAGAGAGAGAGAGAGAGAGAGAGAGAGAGAGAGAGAGAGAGAGAGAGAGAGAGAGAGAGAGAGAGAGAGAGAGAGAGAGAGAGAGAGAGAGAGAGAGAGAGAGAGAGAGAGAGAGAGAGAGAGAGAGAGAGAGAGAGAGAGAGAGAGAGAGAGAGAGAGAGAGAGAGAGAGAGAGAGAGAGAGAGAGAGAGAGAGAGAGACCCCCTAAACCCTAACCCCAATAAGAGGGGGCAATGGCTGTGTACAGCCAGCCCAGAAAGAATCAAACGAGAAGCAAAGAACTCAGAGCAGCGCTCATCACACCCGGATAGCAAGTTCACTCCTAAGGATGGCTGCTCATTATCCCTCTTTAGGAGCCGCAAATCAGTATGTGTAGCAGCCGAGAAGGAGTTGCCCTGCCTATACAAGAACAGCGCTGCCAAATGGCCTGAACCGGCAGCAAGGGTACGGCCAGCATGCAGATGCCTGCACATACTTAAGGAACCGGCGGCAGATAGACGCATGCGGTATGGAAGGGCTAAAGAGCCCGTGGCAAGAAGAGATCGTGTATTAGAAAGAAATGTAGGCCAAATGGCCAGGTACAAAGGCAAGCACATCTAAAAATCTACATAACCTACAGCAGATTGACCCGCTCAATAACCACGGGTCAAAACATAAAGGTCACTACTCGATGCATGAATACTAGATGCCAGGAACGGAGCCCTTCTGCCACCTACTAGAGCTCGCCCAGCTTTCTGGTGCAAGGCACTAGCCTGAGCACGCTGCAAATAGGCCGAAACTCGTCGTCGCAAGAGCGACAGATATGCAGCTGGCAAGCCCATCTCAGCCGGAAACATATCAAGGGCAAGGGATGCTGGCTGCTACCTTTGCATGACTAGCAAAAACAAGATCGGCTTGGCCTCCATTCATCTCAAGCGCACAGCTCGCCCAACCCTAGTGCTCCAGTAGGACACGCACGTCGTGCATCGTTGTTGCGCGAGCCACCCCAGAAGAAGGCGCATTGTGCGCATAAATCAGAAGGGAGGCAGATTAAGCCAATGCATCGTTCAGGCAAAGCTAGTGCAGAAAGTGCGCCATCCGGCCCCTTCAGACTTTGGGTTGACCTCTCACCGCGTCGTCTAGTGTCTAGCGGTGTAGATTCTCTTTCCGGCACCTTTTTGGCTCTTTGGATTTCGTCCATTCCTTTTGGGCTGCCTTAGAACTGGTGAGGACCACGGGCCTTGGTCGATGTCGTGCTTACGGAGGCGTATAGAGGTCCAGCATCGACACACATCGCTGGTTACGCAGTGGGCAGTGCAGAACAAAGAAAGCTGCAGCACTACTCCGATTATCCCCAATGTGATCAGCTCCTGCCAGCGGCAGTCGACATCTTTGGCTGCTTAGGTCCTCGTATTATTACTCTCCTTCAAAACATAGCTAATCTAGGCTACACACGACATGCAAATGTGTTCCCGGCTGAGATGGGCTTGCCAGCTGCATGTCTGTTGTTCTTGCAATGACGAAGTTTCGGCCTGTTTGCAGCTTGCTCAGGCTAATGCTTTGCACCAGAAAGCTGGGCGAGCTTCTAGTTGGTGGCAGAAGGGCTTCGTATCTGCCATCTTGTAATCAGGCATCGATTAGCGACCTTTACGTATTGACCCGTGGTTACTGAGCGGGTCAATCTGCTGTAGGTTTATGTAGGTCTTTAGATGTGCTTGCCTTTGTACTTGGCCATTTGGCCTTCGTTTGTTTCAATACACGAGATTTCCTTTCTTCTCCGTGGGCGAGCAATTTCTTTCACAACCACCAGTCAAACTGGAAGCGCTGTTCCTTCCAGAAAATGGAGTCTACATGAATCGAAGCCCTATGCAAAGAAGAAGTGCTCGCCCATAGAGGAAAGGGGCTGGGAACGGCCAGCCCAAAAAGGATGAACAAATTTCGAAGGGGCTGGGGGATGCGCTATGCAAAGGAAGAAGAAGATAGTGCTCGCCCATTGAGAACAGGGGCTGGAAAAGCCAGCCCAAAACAAAATCAACCAAGGACGAGAAGGGGGCCAGGGGAAGCGCTAAGAAAGGGTGTTAAAGTGACAGTGTGATAATCGAAGCTCGCATCGAAAGAAACAGCTCTTTCAGTGTAGTAAGGCAACGGCCGTGAGAAAAATGAGCTCGTCCATAGAAGTGAGAGGCCAGCCCAACGTACAAGGTCGGACAGGACTCGGACCACCCAGTGGGAGACGAGTTTGTTCCACTGGCAGTCGACGTGCACGGAGCCTTCGGCACAAAATGGCTTGACTTGCTTCACCGCCTTGCGCGGCGTGCAGCGGCCCGCCGCCTCGGGCCGCCTTACATGCTCCGCTGTGCACACGGGGCGAGCGGACAGGTTCGCACGACCTCCTGCGAGACGCCATGCAGGGTGTGTTCCTGGAGGCCGGCTACAAGGTGGCAGTGGAGAACTCCACGATAACGCCCATCCTGCGGGGCGCCGATGGACAGCTTCACACCGGCCGCGCGGACCTCGTTGCCATCCCGCCCGGAGGAGGTCCGCGCATCATCGCTGATGTGGTAACTGCCGATTGCGTTGATTCGGCCAACCCCGCGAAGTCCGCGACGCTCGTCGGGCACGCGGTCGCTCTGGCGGCTCGGAGTAAGGAGCGCAAGTACTCTGACCACCCTCCAGGCGATGCCTTCGCGGCACTGGCCATTGACGTACACGGGGCCTTTGGCAGTGGCTGGTTGGATCTCCTCCAGCGGCTTGCCCGGGAGGCCATCGAGCGGCGGCAGGGTTCGCCAGGCTTCAATGCTGCCGGCTCCCTCTCGCAGGTCTTTCGGATGAGGCTGGCGGTCTTGCTGCAGCGCTCTTTGGCTCATGCGGTCCACGCGCGGGCTGGCCGTGCTATGGCTGCTGCTTCCGGGTCTCGGCAAAGTGCCGCTTCTCCTGCTCCGAGTTACTCTGATCTGCTGTTGCACACACGTGGATACTGAGCAGCCATCTGCATCTCCCTCTGCACCGTCTTGCACTTTGTAGTGTAGTCCTTTTTCAGCACCTCTTTCTTTGGCTTTGAACATTGTCCATTCTTTTTGGGTTGGCTTTGCCAGCCCCTCTTCTCAAGGGGCGAGCACCTTCTTTCTAGCAGGGCGAGCAGCCCGGCTTCACCGTCGCCGGGTCCCTCGCTCAAGTCTTCCGAATTCGTTTGGCCATCTCGATGCAGCGGTCCCTTGCCTTCGCGGTTCACTTGCGCGCAGGCCGAGCTTTGGCGGCGGCCTCCGGCTTCCGTCAGGGCGACGTCTTTCCGCCAGCTAGCTACTCAGACTTGCATCTCCTGACTAAAGGTTACTGAGCGTTTCCCTGGCTGACGTCTTAGTCCTAGTCCTTCGTACTCCCGGCTCCTTCAGACCTTGTCCATTCCTTTGGGCTGGCCTTTCCCAGCCACCAGGCAATCTGGCCGCGCTTCCTGCTTTCGGTCGCAACGGTGGGGGCTCTCCAAACACCAACCCAACGCCACCAAACTCAACCGCCCGGACGACGACTGGAGTCCTGGCCACGGCGGTGCTGCAGGTCGCAAGTCCCGACGCCATCCGCGGGGGCGCCTCCCCGGGTCGCCGCTTGGCAACTGCTGGTCCCGCGACTCGCGCGCCCGGCGATGGCGATGATGCCGGTGCCCGCCAGCGAGCTGTGCCAGGGGCGACTGGCGTGGCTGGCGGCCAGGACCGTTGTCGCGGCAAAGCGAAGCTCGGTGTAGTCACTGCTTGCAGGCGGGGCCCGCTCAATCGACTGCGATGGAGCGCGCGCCGACGCCTGCCTGGAAAGGCAGTCCGGCCGGCCCAACGATCATGCCGCAATTTTGACATGCAGGGCCTGCATTTGCGGCACATATCCCAGCCTGCGCTGCTGAGGGAGTTTTGCTACTGCGATGTGGCAAGTGCACCTCATGGCGTCAAGCCCTGTCCACCTTCTACTTCTCTTTCTGCTGCTGGCCATCGGCAGCTGGACGGCTGTGCGGTGAGCATGCTTCCACCCTCAAATCTTTGATGTCCACGCTGTGGAAAGCTGGAGTCAAGGAAGGCTGACAAGCCCGCATCTCCGCTTGGCAGTGCTTAATCACCTGCCGGCCGCTCAGAAGTAGCTGCCTGCCACCTTCGAGCGTTCCAGAGCCTCTGATAGCTGCTCCTTTTCTGCAATCAAGCTGATTATACACAAGTGACTGGCAGATTCATAGGGAAGGGGCTGGCTCTCCTGATCAGTGCGCTGACAGGGAACAGCATACGCTGCCGATTTATAGGCCTTTTCCGCGTGAAGGACGTGACTGTTGTATTCAAGAAGGTAATACAGTTGCCATAATATTGTCACGCATCTGATGGTGCTAAGGAGTGGCAAGTCCGCTGGATATGCCCCTCAGCTGAAAGCTATGTTGCTCCTTTTCTTTTGCAGGGCGCTATTGCTTCATTGTCGGTCAAGGAAGTGCGATTCAGCTTTGGTCATGACGTAAAGCCAATCTCTGGCAGCTGGACTCGTCCATCTAAGCTGTGCATGCATCTCCTGGAGGTTGACATTGTTCTACAAGGCCCACGACCAACATCAACCAAGCAAAAGCATCAACAGATGAAGATCAGAACGCAGAACAAATCAGGTCGAGGAATATGGAGGCTTGTCAACTCTGTGGCACGAATATTCACCCTCAATGTGGCTGACATCACTCTGAGGAGCTTGCAGGTACAGCCTTTGCAAGCCTTTCCGTGCACTTGCAAGCCATTCCTGTGGTGCTAAGAGTACATGGCTGTCCCTTATCCATGCGTATGCTGTTCATTTTAAAGAAGCTGGATGACAAGCTAATGTAGAAGATCTTCAAATATAAAGCAATCACTTTGGATGCTGCTTTTGAGATTGTTATGGATCTTGCATAATATTGCAGACAGACACTCAATGACAATATTTGGTAGCAGGTGCCAGACCTCTCATTGAGCTTACGGTCTCTATTCATTAGCGGCTACATAGAGGGAGGTGCCTCATACCTTGGTGTGCGAGCAGAGCTTGGGCGCTTCCGAGTGTCTGTCACAGAGAGCATAGAGAGCCGGTCTTCGCCTTTGCAGAGGACTCTTGGTCTGCTTTGGCGACCACCATCGCAAGCGGACTTTCATGTTATCAATGTTGTGCACTTGTTGACGGATTTCCGCTTCTTCCATCACAAGTACGTTCAAATTTACGTTGGTCCTGTTGCAGAAATTGCTTGGTGTAATGCAGAGCACCTCTAATTTGCACTTGTCAAACAGATAAGAGACTTTTAGCTTGGAATCAAAATCTCAGTGGAAGTTCAGAATTCATGAGTGTGGTCCCTCCATGGGCTCACATGCTCTGCATCAAGTAGCTATACAAATTGAGTTTTCCAATTTCAGATTTCACCAATTGAGAATTTGCATCCTCTAGGGATGCAGGCATCCTCCTGCAGACGGTTGATGTTGAGTGCGGAGCCATTATTGTTCAAGCAACTGACAGACTCCTTGACATAGCTGTTAAAAGAGCTCCTAAGCCACCCATCCCTGAGTCGTCTATCAATGACAGTCAACCCACTGAAGCTGGTCAGAGCAGAGCTAGACATCCGTTTCACTTGCCTGATCAGGTGGGCTTTAGTTCCACAACCCTAAGTATCTGACACACAGACATGGACATGCCCTGATAAATATCACAAGCTTCATGCTTCATGCTTTGTGCTTCATGCTTGTGTGTAGTGCCAAGGTTGTTCTCTTAAACAGGAAGGATGACTTTTACCCTTTACCCTGCATTCATATCTGGTGCTTCAGCTCATTGGCTGAGTACATCCCTGAACTACTGACTGCTCAATGTGCAGGTCAAAGTCAAACTCCCAACAATCAAAATGCAATGTGAGCACAGACAAGCGGGTTTGTCAGCAACCTGCCTCTTGCTCATGGTTGAAATGCAGATGTGCTTAAGAAGCAGGCTAGGAGAAGATACTGTGGGCAATTTACAGTGGCCTGTACAGCTCAGCTGCAGCAGTTTCCAGGTCAAGAAGTGGTCCACCCAATCTTTATCCCGAACTTTCGCTCCTTTGATGCTGCTTGCTGCTTGCGCTTGCCAATTGTTGTCTTCTAAGGTACTGGTTGTGTCTGAGGCTCGCGAAGCATGACTAATACCTGCTTTAAAGTTCCTGCAAATGATTCTTTGAGCAGATAACACATTCTGGGGTGGACAGTCCCCTCTGTAGTGCAAAGCTCACTCTGGAAGCTCTGATAAGCAACTCAATAGAGGTAGTCTTTGCTCATCTCATACGGACATACTGCTGATAAGAATTACTATCAAAATTTTATCTCTTGTCATGTCTGCCACTAGGTGCAGTATGAAGGCTATCTGTGCAGTATGAAGGCTATCACACCTAGTAGAGAAGTGCTGCCCACCCCTTTTAAGTGCTGCCCACCCCTTTTAAAAGAGCCAAATGTGACAATATTAGTATGTTCTGTCCAGAAAGGATTGCACCTCACAGCTCATCGTTATGCTACCGTCCTGCAAGATCGGACAACCAGGCATTTTTGCAGTGTCTGACGCAGATGTGGTACATCTGCAGGATGACATGATGAAGCTGCAAGTAGAAGCTAGCATTGAAGGACTGGGTGTTTGTGCACAAGTTGCTCACTTGGAGCCCTGGCTGAAGGTGATTGTGGATGAGTTGAGGGCAAGGCGAGCCACTATCACTGTCAAGGAGAATAGGACGCCAAAGTCAAGACAAACAATCGCAAGGAAACCATTCCTGTGGGACTGCACTCTGGTCTTACCTGGTGCAGTTGGTCAGGTGGTTGGCTGGAATGGTGGCTGTTTGTATATGGTGAGATCATGGATAGCCTCAACTGTAGTGTGCATGCAAGCTAGCCACATGGGTGCATATCGAGTGGCTTTATCCTTGCACATCGCAGAGAGTCCTCATAACAGGATGTCAGGCAGCATAAGTGATAGATCATCTCTGTGCAGTCATTATGATGCTGAAAAGTTGATGACAATCGATTCAACAGTTTCCTGGAAGTGAATATCTGCTCACAACTTTACAATCTGTCCCTTCACAGGCTACCTGGCAGAATACTCACCTCTATTTTGACTCACATGAAGCTGATGGAGCTACTTCATTCCAGCTCAACACTAGTGAACTCACTCTGAAGACAGCTTGTTGCACGTGTAATCGGGAGTTGGGATCTGACGGATGTAGCTTGAAGCACGACAGACAGGGACTTGTAGAAGTGCTCAACTTGAAAAATCTGATCCTGCAGAAAGGGGCAAACAATGCTGAAGGCTTGGAGCTGGATGAGGGGCTCTCCCATGGGCAAACTACAGAGCTTAAAGTGGACAGTGCCGGACTATCTATATATGTAGACTTTGCAATTGTGAAATCCGTTGTGGAGTTGGTGACCTCATTGCACGTCTATCAGAAGAGCCATCTTCGGGGTCTACATAAAAAGGGGAGAGGGGTTTTGAAGACAGGTACCCATGGGCCAACTAAGAGCACCTCAAGTGCAGGCCTCCTCACAGTCCATATGAAGGTGATTGCTGTCCATGTCACTTGGCCTATAGAGAGGCCAGAAGCCCGCATACCAGATCCCAAGAAGGTCAATTTTGGAAGTATGGGCGGCGAGGTCCTCTTCACACACACCCCGGATGGCAAACCCCGAGTTGCTGTGATCAGCCTTGCCAATAAGAAGGGAATTGAGATGCCAAGCCTGAAGACCAAGCTCCTCATGCAGTGTGCAGAAATCAAATATGAGCAAGGCCAAGGCGATGGTAGCAAGAGTTGCTGCATGCAATGCCTTCACACTTCCTATCAAGAATTTGATGTCAAGGAGCAGTTGCTGGAGGATGTATCCCTGCTGACTGTACAGAAGGCTGATATCGCATTCCACAAGCTGCATGAAGGGCAACAACCACCTGTAAACATCCTCATTGGTACAATTGGACTTCAAGGTCGGTGGGAGCCTGATATGCACATTTTTTTCTACCAACTTCATCTTGACATCAAAGCTCTTCTGCAATACAGGAGGGCAAGGCTGGCTGAAAGTACCACAATGGCGCCCTATGCAGATATAGCAGCAGGAGACAGTGCCAGGGCATCAAGCAAGACAGGAACAGGTCAGATTGATGAAAACCTCCTTGGTGAACATCTGGACATGCCTGCGACTGCAGCCTCACATAGCATTGACACAGAAGGTCATAGCCAAGCAAAGAAGGCCTTAGTAGTAGCAGTGGATCTGGAAGAGACAGTCATTCAGGTTGCTGCAGGCGATGGAGTAGAGGTGGTGGTGACCATGCAGTCTACTTTCTCTGAGGATGCAAGAGTGGGACTTCTCTTGGAGGGGCTGCAGGTGTCCATCAATCGAGCAACACTCCTCTCCAGCAAAGTGCTGCAGATTTCCAAATTGCCTGCTACTCCGTCAAGTTGGTCTGGCTCTCCCTTGCCCCCTGGTTATCCATGTACAGGTGAAGGTCAAGGCTTTGCTGGAGAACATGCAGGACTTGAGCATGGAATGGCTGTATCAGATTACATCTTGCAAACCACAGGCTTGCGCTTTGTGATGCCGTGGCGATTGGAGTTGCGAGCAGTTGAGGACTCTGTGGAGGACATGTGGAGATGCCTCAAGATAGCAATGGCAGCGCAAAGACTAGCCAGGCCTTTGCCTGCTAAGAAGGCCAAAGATGCAGTGCATATTCTCAGTAGACAGCCAGTCAGGAAAGGCTCTTGGCGCATCAAGCTTCGGGACCTTTCAATGGAGATTGAGGAGGAGCCAATTCAGGTGAGGAGCACCAGCATCATGGTTACTGTGCAATAGATAAGTGCAGTCGGGATCCAGCACCATCAGGCCTTTTACTTCTTGTCCGGCCTGACCTTAATCCAATGCCGCTGGTGACAGCTGCATTCACTGCTGTATAGATCCAGCACATATAGGTGTAATTCATGATTAGTCATAACATTCATGGCAAATAAGATGTAGTTCTCACCTGCAGGGCTGGTTGGACCAACACAATCGACTCCTGAAGAAGGAGGTGCAGCAGCTGGTTGTGAGGGAAGCGCTCCTTGATGAGAGGACAAAAGAGTCTGGAAGTGGGCCACATGCAGGCAGCAGCAGCCCTGCAATTCTTGAGGTTGATGGGGTCAATACGGACATCAAGCAGGATACATCTTATGCGCCTCACCTTCCTGTTAGCAGCAATGAGAGTGCATACAGAAACAGTGCTGCTGCAGTTGCCCAGGATATTGATGCTCTACGCTACGTGACACCTGATGTACTAGATGAGCAGCAGCCGGATGTCCTGGGCAGCAAGTCATTGAGAGACGGCAATCACGAAAGCTCCAAGCTTTGGAAATCAGCATGGGAGACCCTTCATAAGCAGACTGCAGAAGCCTACAAGGCCCAGTGCGAGAAGCTGGTGACAGAAGCCTGCACTGGCGCCTGCACAGATGGGTTCCAAGGTGGCTTCACCCCCAGCCATGACCGCCGAGCTTTGATGTGCCTAAGAGTAGCTGATTTGGATCTGGTCCTATCTCCTGTGAATGGGGGAAAGGATGAAATGATTGCGCGAGCTCTTGACTTAGACGAAGTGAAGGGGGGCCCACCAGTTCCGTTCTCGAGATTGATGGGTCGTCACGTTGATGGACACTTCGTGGGAGCTATGGTAAAACTCCGAGATTACACACTACCCATGTTCAGGGCTGAGAAAGGCTCAGTAAGAGGAACCTGCATTTTTGCTCAACAGGTGCGGTGTGCTTGCTGGCGGTTTCATGTCACTTTCATAATGTCTATTTGCTTGAGACTGCACACCTCGTGTCTACTCTGTCCCATATATCCTGGCTGTAGTGGCTGGTCAAGCGGGATATGTACCTTCTTGGCGATCTTCAAGTCTAATAAAGTAGGATGTCTATTTAGACTCAAGACCAAAACCTTTGATCCTCAGTTCTGTTCTGCCAGACCTGCTTACCTCATTCTCACATTGAGGTCCTTGGCCCTGCAATTCGACAGGCCACCATATACCAGCCACAAATTTTCCAGAATATTTTTCTAGGAAGGTGGTGGAGCATGCAGGTGCTCCGATCCATGAGCGGCACGACGCCTCCTCTTAAGTTCTACTCAGATTCCGCCTGGGATGTCAGCCATGGTGATATTGCCTACAGCGTGGGATGGGAGCCTGCAATATACGGGGATGTGAGCTACGCCTTCACAGTAGCACTGAGGAAGGCGGATCTCAGTATGGCAACATCGGCCAGAGGACCTGAGGCAACAGGTGCAGATTCTTCTCAGCAGACGTTTCCTGCAAATAAGGAGCGCAGCTTGCCCTGGTGGGACTTAATGCGATACTACAGTCATACCAGGTGCTGGATATCAATTACCAACTTTGTATTTTACATGCCCTCTACTGCTGATCCATATGACGACGAAAATCACACATACATGTCGGCCTCGAATTTTACCTTCTTTCAGCAGAAGGGGAGGATAGTGATGGATGCGGAGGATTATCACCTCTTGATATCACGTTCTGAAGGATTTGAAGACATTGCGCAGAAAAGTTGCAGAGAACCCTTCATATCATCGCCATTTATCCGTGTTGATATAACACTTGACTGGGATTGTGAACAGCCAGATGCTGGCATGCACTATTTGCACGCACTTCCGACAGATGGGAAGATGAGGGACATGCTTTATGACCCTTTTAGATCTATTGGACTCGACTTAGGGTGGATATTTACGCTAAGGAAGGATGCCCTTCCTCCCATAGGAGGATATGCAGGGGCTTATTGGTCGCGCAGTGTGTCAGAGGTCGAAGATATGCAGACAGCTGACCTTCACAGTGCAGCTGGAGAAAGGTCGCCAACGCTTTATCTCAATGGGGCCAATTTGAAGTGGATGGTTGCTTGGTATAACCTCTTCTACTACTCCACAGGCAAGCTGCGCGGCTTTGCTCGCTGGCCAAAATTTGGAGTGCCAAGAAGGCCTAGGTCTGGCAATCTTGCGCTTAGTCAGACATTGTCAGAAATGCTTACCAGAATGGATATGGCTCCCTGTCAAATCTGCCAAGTACCCCAGGTTTGCTCCCGCTGCCCGATGTGCGCCTGCTACTCTGCCAGGCTTGATGGCTAGGCATTCTGCTCCAATTTGAATGTTGCTAGGTACATTGTGGCTGTCGACATAGATGACATTGAGGCTTGTCACTGAAACCTGTAGATCAGATCCTACAACTGCATGACATCAGGAGAATTGAGCTTTTTCTGTCTCTGTTTGATGTGCTAGAGCATGGGCGTGTGTGTGTGATTGGACCTAGCCTCTACTTTTAGTAAGTGTCTATGATGATTAAAAACTTGATGGGGTATTGGTGCCTGGTCATCTCTTGCAGGAGGAGGAAAATACAGAGGGCTTGTTATGGCATATGGAGTCTCTCAAGTACGACATTGTGTATAGTAGAAACCTCAGAAGAGACTGGGATGGGATTAGCAAGCGGCCTTCATTTGTTACAGTTCATCAAGGGTTGGACATCTGCAGGGTCAGAGTCAAAGTTGCTAAAGAGGTGCAGGCTGTGAGTGAGTATGCTGAAGATGGGGAGGGGTCAGTGAGTAGCAGCAGCTACCCCAACCTGAGTGAGCTGCAAATGCTCTTGGACCTACCAAGCGACTTTGATCTTGGTCCTGCGCCTAACCAGCATGGGGGTTTACAACCTTCAGATGGGTTCTTTTTAGCAACAGCAGACGACATAACTATAAAGAAACAGGCAATAAGTGCAGACCAGCAGCGGCTTCTCGCTCTCTGGGGGATAGGTCCAAAGCCCAGTGAAAAATGGACAGGCAAAGGGCAAGTCAGCAAGGAGCAAACGCCTTCCATCCTCGGCCATCAAAGAGCAGCCAGCTTAGACACAAGTGACGAAGTTGTTGACAATGATGGCTTCCTGTCTGATGCAAGCGATGATGACGGCTTGACACTGCACCTTGCGGATAATTGTTGGCGGACACATCTGGTCGGTTTGAAGATTATCTGGACCGTCCCAAATCGAAATGCACTGTGGATCTGGTTGGGGGACATCAGCAAGGTCACCCCACACTCTTCTTTCAGCTCAATTTGTAGCAACTTGTCCACTTTGTCCACATCAAGGATGTAGCCAAGAGGAACTTGGCACCATGCTCCATGCTTTGATCTGCAAGTTTGGCAAGTAGCTGTATGCCCTCTTTGACCAGATTTTGTGAGGTATGCAAAGTGAGAGCGAAATCTTGGAACAAGGTCGTTGGCTATGTTGAGAACGGGCCTTCTGTAGCCAGCTACCTTCTTTCACCTAATCAGGAGTGACTACGCATTTATACAGGCCTTTTCGAGAAAGAAGCCCTCTCCTTCACGACAATACACAGCTCGAAAGAAGAGGGAAGAGCAGCAACAGCTCGTCGAAGGGGGGATGGAAGCTCCTCCAAACGTGCCTGCTCTCACTGCAGGCACCAGTGTGCCACAGCGACCTGTCATTGATGGTCTGGCCGTTATTACTTGACTCCCATTCATTGGTTGCAAGCCCCATTATGCCAATCGTTCTTAGATTTAGAAGGTGTAGCACCAGCACGAGTCAATTCTGCTCAATAGGCAGTTGGGCAGTTGTGATGCCACTGTTATGCCGTGAGATTAATTGTACGTACTTACATCAGGCAACTCATCTGTATTTGTGTACTGCTGTATAGATGTTGAGAAAGCTGAAGATGATGAGGGGGTCATGAAGTTTATGATCAACATTGTTCAGCCGCAATTCAATCTCCAGTCGCCCAATGTCTATGTATTTCTCTATCCTGTGTACAAGATGTGCATGAGATGCATCACCAAGAAGTATCAAATGACATTGCTAAGGTCCTCAAATGCTATGGTCTCACTGTCTGTACTGGGTGATACAGGGGCGTTTCCTGCTAGCCGCTGCCAGCGGGAGGGTTCTTGCAAGGTCATTTGAATCCCTCCTATTCGTTGGAGATGACATATTGGCCGCTGAAACCCCGGCAGACAGTACTCCTAGCGATGCACCAATCATTTCTTGGACACGCCGAGAACTCTCAGTGCTGCTGGAGCATGTGCAGGTCCGCAGCTATTGCCCTATCTGTGGCCCTTGTCCATTGGCCAGTTGCACCACGATCCGCATGGGCCTTCTATGTGTTTGATGATGTCAGATACTCTTGCTCGTCTTCCAATGGAGCAGGCTCATGTCGCACCGACAGATGTGGACCCAGCTGCAGGAGTTCAGTGGTTGCCACGAGTAAGGAGTAATGGAGGTGGGAGTCACACTCTGAGGCAGGCCCTGCTTCAGCAGGTTTTCCAGCCGTGCACCATGTACCTTCAGTTCAACCGGCATAAGGGGGGAATGATGGGAGGCAAGGTGAAGTGCCAGATCCTCACTTGTTTTCCGGACTGTCAATGAAGAAGTCAGGCAACAGCCGTGCCTGTTGTGATTCTCCTGTAGGCAGAATGTTCCTGGGAGCACAAGGGCGTTCCTGCATGCCCACTCCACATTGTATCTAGTCCAGAAGAACCGTAGTATACACAACCACCATATGAAGTCTCTGCATTACATCTTACATCTAGACATGAGCATCGTGACAGTTAGCAGTTTGTCACGCTTTTCTGCAGGTGATGCCCCTCAAGGATTTATCATTCAATGCGCCAGCCATTACTGCTACTATGACTTCTCGCCACTTTGCAATCATGCTCGATGTCATCTCCAACTTACTGCTTGCTCGTATGCCTAAGTAAGTCCTTGATTAAATATTGAGCAGCTCCCTGTGAATTTTGGTGAACAGTAGCACCTCTTGGAGCTTACTACCTTGAACTTGTCATTGCTTGCCATATGACTTGCTACTGTACTCCTTACCATTGTACTGCCATTGTTGGCACCTGAGTCTCTAGGCTCATGCCTGTTTGGTTATAGGTCAAAGAAACAGGGACCCTACAGTGACCTGCACCTGGAAGATGAAGAAGAGGAGAGGCATGAGGTAGTACCAGATGGCATTGAATCGGTTGAGTTGGCCAAGATCAAGTTAGAAGTAGCGGAACGAGAGTGCCAACAATGCGCTGCAGATCTACGAGCAATGAAGCGAGCGCAATTTGTGAATGGATCTTTCAGGAGTTTAGAGAGTGTCAATACAGCAAGCAAGCTGTGGATGGTGTCAGCAGATTCGCGTGCTTTGGTGAGGCCATACCATGCTTATGCTGAGATCTAGGAAGTTTTACGAAGGTCATCCCGCTTCTCATAAGCTTCTGCATATCTCTTCTCGCGTTTCCAATTCTCTGGTCTTCTCCATGCATGCAGTTCCTCACTGTATACCTGACCTAAGCGCATCGAGTAGCAGTCAATCATTAAGTATCAAGTGCAGTGTATGAACTGAACAATAGCCATGCTTTCACACTGCTCCCGCTTGTGTGGATGTGGATGCTTTTGGTAATAAATGCTTTGAGGTGAAGATGACCATGCTCTTCAAGCTAAGGCACTGACATGCTATTGTTGGAGATACATCTATACCTGCATATTGAGCTGGAGAGATATCTCACACCTGCAGTCAGACAACTGTTCAGGTACAAAGGCTGGAGATTGAGCTCAAAGCTAGATTTCAAGGCAGGAAGGCAGCCAGGATTGAGGTAATGTCAACTTTGCAGCAGGCTGCTCAAGCGCAGCAAGAGCAAGCCAAGCAGGCAAGCCCTGCCATGAGCATCTCACTGGCTCTCAACCGGGCGTGCTGGACTCTGATTGCGGATGGAGAAGCCTTTGCTGAAGCTCAAATCAATGGCCTCGTAAGCCTTTCATATAGTGCCTGACTCCATCTTCAGAGCTGTCAGTCGCCTGAATGGTTAATAGGCCAGTTGCTGTTCAGCACCAATTTGTCACCTTGCTAACCCAAAGAGGTGCACGAACACGGATTTGGATGACTAATATGGTACTGACAAGAAACATTTAAGCACCTCTTATCATTCTTGATAGACCTCCCTGTGGCAAGATAAGAGCTCCCTGATTCATGTTGGACGCAGATGTTACACCTAGATCGGGACTTCAACGAGCTAGGAGTGGCTCGATTTGAAATCAAGCAATTTTTTGTGAGAAACAATCTCAAAACCGCTAAATATGAGATGCTCCTATCTGCCTGGAATCCTCCGCAGGAGTGGACAAGGTGAATTCCTGAGTCTGAGTGTCCGACATGTCAGACAATTGTAGGACTGCCTGTTTCACGTCAGAGTCAGAGAGTGGAGAGTGTCGCTCATTCTGTTTAAGCAGGATTGTGGCATGGGCCAAGATCTTGACATACCAGGAGTGGTTCTCACCTGCAGCATACTTGTGTCTACCAGTTCATAAGTAGACTATATCTGCCATTTCAACCTCAGTATGGATCATAGATCTTTGCCTTGTAAGAATTTCAGTTGTGCAGGTAACAGAGCATCTGATATGCCTGTTGGTAGTGTATATATATTTTTGTACACACTCACTCCAGAAAAGTGACTGTCATGATATAGGCAGTCCATGCTCAAGGTGGTGGGAAAGCATGGTGCTCCAGTTGATGGTGTGTCCCCAATTCTCACATTTGAGGTCAGTCGCCAAGCACTTTTGTTTAGATGTAACATACACAGCTTGTTCAAGTGTGTCCTCCATTGGTGTCATTGCAGCTGGTCTGGCAGTAGTACTGATATTTGAGGAGCGATTTTATGTGTGATTGTAATCATCAAAGACTACCAATGGGCGTACTTCTGAACAATCTCCCACTACATACAGGTGGAGATCCACCCTCTTCGCATCCACCTTATCGAGTCTATGTACAAGACCATGTGGGAGTATTTCTTCCCAAAAGAATTGGAAGACATTGATCACAAATGGGTACCTTCGTAATTCTGAGCTGCACAAGAATGCCTATGATGGACTGATTTTGTATATGATCAAAGAGTGCATATGTCTGAAGTGCTTGTCAACTGCCAAAAATGCTGTCGTAGCATGGTAGCATGGTAGTTGACAAGTTCGGAAGCTAGCAGGCATTGTTGCATCATTGCACAGTGCGTGGTCAGGCTTTTGAAGGATCACGATAGATTGACAAGCTGGTTTCATATGTCAGGAGGCCTGGAGAGCTCCTACAGAAAGCACTGCACTGACTTCCCGGACAAGAAGAGGACGTGCAAGAAGCCGAAATGACGCGCTGCTTGCCACCTCCCTGCCTGAGAACCTGCCATCAGGCCAACTGCTACCTCCCCTCTACCCTCATGTCGATGCTGTAGCAGCTGATGTTGGGCAGCTCCAGCCTCATGTCAATGCTGAGGTAATCAGTATGTGCTGATCAAGTCAGCTGTTGACTTCCCTTCATTGGGAGCAACCCAGCTGGCCTCTCACATGAGCAATGACCCTTTGATCTATCCTGCATGACATCAAGCTGGCCACACCTGCCACAGGTGTCAATTTACAGTGGCAGACAGCACTTCTGTGCGTTGGTTCTTGTGTATTACTGACTCAACATAAATGCATCAAGCTGCAGAACATGAGATATAGCGGCATGTCCAGTGGCACAAGCAGCACTCAAAGGAGCCCGTCCAGGAGGTCGTACGACGCTTCCTCCAAGCTTCCAACTACGGAGCTCTACGACATGTATTCAACCAGAAGCGCACCTCTTGACCGAATGCTGGTAGCCACCTCGTTGACATCCGTATCTGTCCCAGCCTCCCCACTTGCGGAAGTCGAAAGGCGTCTGTCTAGCATGCCACTGACAGCAGATGGAACACCTTTAGAAAGGGACCATCTGTCGGCTGCTGGTGTGGTTAGCTTGGAGAGCTCGCCTTTGCGGGGGAGCCCTTTGAGCATGCCAGAGCAGAAATCTAAAGCTGGACCATCGAAGGGGAAGGAGAAGAAGACTAAGAAGGAAGAGGCTAGACGGCCACCTCCAGGGCCTGTTATCAAGAAGAGGAAAGTCGTGCATATTCACCACATCAAGATCAGCCAGGTTCGGAGCTATGCAATTCATTTGGCGGCCTTGCTCAGCAGAAATGAGTTTGCTGTATCAATGACTGACCTTTGGTAATTGCATTATGACGACCAGTTCGACCTGACAAGAACAGGCAGTACTTTCCCGAGTCTCATCTCAATACTGATAGTGGCACTCAGGTCAAGTTTGCCCATGCATCTCAGCTTTGTCTAGTCACTTTATGTGATACGAAGAGCTGTTTGCATGGATTGACGATGTTTCCCCATCTATATGTTGGAGCAGGTGGAGCTGCTGGTGACGTATGAAGGCTCACGATTCCACGTCAGCAACGTCCGCCTTCTGATGGATACATTCACCAGGCTAGACTATCAAGGCACTTGGAAAGGTCTATTCTCAAAGATCAAGAAGCACATCATCTGGGGCGTCCTCAAGTCGGTGGCAGGCATGCAGGTCTGCTGACCACTACCTTTCTGGATCTTGAGCTGGCGCGTGACTGTCATCCATTGCCTATTGCAGCTCACATGAAGCTGTGCTCGTGGTGGAAGATCTTGCACCTTCGTCTTTGTTGAGGACTTGAGAATGTAATGATCAGACCATCTTCACTTTATGATGTGTTGCCCTTATAGTGGACATAATAGTGGACAGTGTGGTCCTTCTACACAGTACTGAGGTTGCAGTGTTTTTGTCAGGGCAAAAAGTTCAAGGACCAGCTACCAGCTCTGCAGGACGACACTGCAGATGACAGTATCTCTGGCGAATCTGATGTTGGTTCCCACATGGGGAGCAATGCGTCACCCCAGCTGAGGTACTCCACATCTGGGCTCGGGGAATCTTTCCTCCTAGGCAGACTGCGGCGGCAGGGGGACAGAGCTGGCGAGAAGTTCGTCTCGTCGGTGAAAGCCATCTTCCATAGCCAGCGGCGGAAGGCCAGAGCCATCCTGCGGCGGACAAGGGGCGGAGAGGCAGAGGGCTCTCCTTCATCCCTCAGGCTGTCTATGGCAGAAATGTGAGCATCACATTCTATTGAAGACAAGCTTGATGTCTTTCAACCTGTTTATTGGCATCGGCTATACACTTATTGACCAGTTATACAGCTCAAAGCCTCAAGCCTAGTCTTGTGATTCAATGTGCAGCTCCCCTCAGCAGGTAGAGGATAGTACTGGACGAAGCTGGGATGCAACACTCGACCTCCAAAGGCTCCCCGCTGGCAATCAGGACAATGAGCACGAGGATATTGGCAGCTCAATGAGCAGCAAGGCTAAGTCACTGTTCCGGCGCCACTCGCTCAAGAAGCCAAGGCCTGCTCCATCGCGCTTGAGGAAAGGTAGAGCTAACGAAGCCCTGGTAACGCGACTTCCTGAAGCCTGACTTCCAAGTTGCACTGCGTGCAGTGACCTATACGAATATTTGGGTTGTCTATAAGAGCCTTCTGTTTCCTCAATTGCAAGCTTTTTGCTTTTTGCATCAGCTTGCCGGGATGCCCACTGATGTTGCTGCAAGTGTTATTGGAGAACTTGAGGTTCTGACTGTACCGGCATAACCCAGCTCTGTGTCGGTGTTTCCATCATTCTCAACTTGCACAGTAATCTGCTGTCTAAGATGCATGTCTGGGGCTTTTCAGATGCAGGGCAATCCCAGCCAGTCGGACACACGCTCTCAGCCCCAACCCCTGATGTCAATGACGGATCGGACTGTTCCCAGCACTGAAGTTTACACCATGTCAGCTTAGTGTTTGCTGATCGAGCTGAAAACTAGCTGGTATTTTGCACACTAAAGGGCTGTAGATCTAGGTACCAGGTGAATAGTCAGGTGAGGGCGTTACTTACTTAGCAAGTAAGTAAATTTTGCCAATCAAAGACAGTGGCCACTTTGTGGATACTCGGTCCTAGGATGTCACTAGCGTGAGATCGACATTGATGTTTACAATGTACATGCATAGGAGGTTTGCTGTTGACAAGTGGTGGAGCATACAATAGGTCACACCTCTCTGGCTGAGGTGCTTTGTGGCAGTTGTGACGAAAATTGCAAACCTCTGCTTAGAATCAGTCACTTCGGGGCACAGATTGTGGCCACCTTTAAAAATGTTGTGTCTCAGTAGATCCAGCTACCTACGGTAGCTCTCATGAGGACTATCAAATACGGGGTACAAGTAGCTGCCGGAATATTTGTAGCCAGCAAAGCAGCCAAGGAAACTACTGAGTGACCTTATTGACCTGCTCCATTTATTGTAACAGTGAGAGGCCATTATTGCCGAGGCGCAAAACTGCCAATCGACACCACTAACGGCAAGCTGGGCTTCGAGCTACAAACCTCGACTGGTTGAGCCCAAGAGCCAGGTAAGCACTGCAATGTGCAACCAATCGCTAAAGGCGACCTCTGAGAAGGAGGGGCCCAAGGAAGGTAAGGACATAGTCAACAATCAACTAGTGTATAAGCTGAACACTCAACGCTCCTCGCAGGAGCAGAGAGCTGGCAGCAGGTGCGTCAGGGAGCCAAGCCCTTTATACGGACAACCGCCACTCAGTACATCCACTCCAAGGGCAACTCCAGGCTCGGCATTCGCACAATGGCTGGCGAATAGGAAAAAGAATCACCGACAGCCGGCCTTGGCGTCATTGGCATTGGCATACCCGAGTCTGGCCTGCAAGTGTACATGCTCGTCCTCTCTGCAGGGGCAGGGTATGCATCACCGCAAATCAGAACCTTTATGGTGAAGCCCCAGACTAGAAGTGTGAAGCCCCGTTGTTAGGCCATGCTGAGGTCAGACCAGCAAGGTAATGGTGCAGTGTTTGTCAAAAATCATGGAGAGACCATCACCACTACATTTGCAATAAAAGTAAATCAGGAGTTTTGAAGCGCACCACTGTGCCGTGGCTTTGAGGGATGTCGGACCACAGGCGTTGCCGGCACCGCAGGTTGCGTGACCTGGTTGTTCTTGATGTCAAGGTTGAGGGCCTCCAGAACGCGTGCGGGCACGAGCACGGTGGAGCAAGCTGGTGCAGTAGGCAGCGGTGCAATGGTCAGCAACCTTTGCCTTTACAATAGTGATAGGCTAGCTTCCACAAGCAGCAATCCTGTCAATCGATGTCAGTGCCACCAGCCACTCGTCCGGGCTTGATGGTCGACATAACCCAGCAGGTGCACTGCCAGGCAACTCACAGGGCTTGCGTGCTGCGGTTGCAACTGCGCCGCCCGGGATAAAGACGCCGGTGCCGGAACTGATGCCGTCTTGACCCGCCCGTGGGGGGCCCAGAAAGACCGCGGTCATGACGTTGCCGCCGCCAGGAAGCAGGCCGGTGGCGAGACCCCCATCGCTGCCGCCCACACCGCCTGGCCGGAGCCGCTGCGGAGGGGCGCCGCGCTCATAAAGAGCGCCAGCAGGTATCGTCTGCGGCAAGAGCGGCTGCTGCTTCCTCCCTCCTCCGGCATGGGCGCCGCTGCGACCCCGCCGCGAGCCACGCCTGCCAGGGGCGGTCCCCAGAAGGGGCGGCAGCGCCTCCTCCGCGAGCCACACTCCAGGCGCGCCCGTTGCTGGCGGCCAGTCCCGGCCGAGGCTTCGGACTTGGCCAGCAGCGGCGTGCAGGAGCTCCCAGGGGTCCGCGTGCTCGCGGGCGAGCACCGACGTCGGCGACGAGGAGCAGCTGCTGGAGCAGGACGGAGACGGCGACGGCGTGGGAGGCGGCCGCGGCGCCGGCAACTGCGACGGCAGCAGAGCCGGCAGCTGCAGCGGCCAGCCGGCAGGAGGCAGTGGCTGGCGGCGGCCGCCGCCGGCCAAGAGCAGCGGGCCGCCAGCAGAGGCGGCGGGGACGGCGGCGGTGGCGGGGGCTGCTGACGGGAATGTCGCCCAGATGCTCGGAGCGGCAATGGCGGCGGCGGTGTACGGTGCCTGCCACGAGAAGGCGGTTGCAGATTTTGGGGTGCCAGTCAGGAGCTAGCAAGAGACTCTTCCAGTAGAGGGCGATGGCTGTGATCAGCCAGCCCAGGGAAAAAATCTACGAACGGATAGAGTTCCAAGGGGCCTGAAAAGCGCTGAAGCAGAGAGAGCCAGCACCCAAGTGGGGGAGGGAAACGGACGCCAGTCGGGGGCCTGGAGTCAGACCTGCCTCACGGGGCCGCAGAGGAGCTCGGGCGTGCAGCAGCGGGAAGCGGGAGGGCCCGCCACGGAGACGGAGCCGCAGCCGCAGCTGCTGCCGGCGCAAGGTGCTGCTCGCCAGGCCGCCTCCCCGTCCCACCTCCAGTTGCTCTCACCGTCGGCGCTGCCGCCGCCGACGCCGGCGGCGTCGTCGTCGTCCAGGGCCACGGCAGCGGCGCGNCAGGTCTGCGCCATGGCGCGGCAACGGTGGCGGCGGCGGCGGCGGCAGCGGGGCGGTGGGGGGGGTCCCCGTGGCTATGGCGGCGGCGAGGGCGGCGGCGGATGGCGGATGGAGCTCCCGGGCCGCCGCCACGCTTTTGGTGGGTGCCCAGCTCGCCCGCCGCCTGACCTACCCTCCCTCTTCCCCGGGGGGGGCCAGGTGGAAGGGCGGGACAGGCGTACGGCCAGAGCCCCGCCCAGTCATTGATGTCCGTACTGTTCCGTACGGGCCGCCGCATCTTGGGGCGGGTGGGGCCGCGCAGCCGGCCGCGCCCCGCCGAACGTCGGGCGAGCGCTGCGCCGACACGTGGCCAGCATTCAATCTCCAGAGGTTGGGGGCCCGCCTGACAAAGCCCCACCCGACGACCTACCGTCGGGCGCAGTCCGGGGGAGGAGGGGGGGTGGATTCGTCGGGCGCGAAAAGGGCCCGCACTGTTAGGGGGGATCGTCGGGCGGCGGCGGCCCGACGTGGCGCGGCCTCGCCAGCGCGGCGGCCCAGTGGGCCCCGCCCCCCGGCCCAACGTGCGGCGGCGTAACGGCGGGCGTTGTGCGCCGTCGGATGGACCCCGCTTTCGTCGTTGGCTGCGCCGCAGCTGGGGGACCCTGGCCCTGCGGCCGGGCCCCGGGGCGACGTGGCGGCCCCGACGGCGGCGGCGGCAACCCCCTGTCAGCCGTCACACGTCAGGGGACTGGCTGTGGCCGCCGAGAACGCGGGTGGGCCCAGCCTGCCCTGGGTCCTGGGAGCATGCTTCTGCTTCGCTTGGCCCCGCTTCAATTTCGTGCGCACCGCGCGCCTTCGCTCTGGCCATTGATGTACACGGGGCCTTCGGCGGTGGCTGGTTGCATCCTCCAGCAGCTTGCCCAGGAGGCCATCGAGCGGCGGCAGGGTTCGCCAGGCTTCAATGCTGCCGGCTCCCTCGCGCAGGTCTTTCGGTGGTTGTTCCAGCCCCTATTCTCAATGGGCGAGCACTTTCTTCTTTCGGATGAGGCTGGCGGTGTCGCTACAGCGCTCTTTGGCTTAGCGCTTCCCCTGGCCCCCTTCTCGTATTCTGTTCATTCTTTCTTTGGGCTGGCTCTTCCAGCCCCTATTCTCAATGGGCGAGCACTTTCTTCTTTTGTTTCATGCGGCCACGCGCGCGCTGGCCGTGCTATATGGCTCCTGCTTCCAGGTTTCGGCAGAGTGCCGCTTTTCCTGCTCCGAGTTACTCTAATCTGCTGTTGCTCACACGTGGATACTGAGCATCCATCGGCATCTCCCTCTGCACCGTCTTGCACTTTGTAGTGTAGTCCTTTTCGGCATTTCTTTCTTTGGCTTTGAATATTGTCCATTCTTTTTGGGTTGGCTTTAACAGCCCCTCTTCTCTCTATGGGCGGGCACTTTCTTCTCTCTTCCCTTGCCCCCAATTGGGAGTGCCACTTCTTCTGCAGGCTGGCCCCTGACAGCCATGGCTTGATTCTGATTTGTACTTGCTCATTCGAGGTTGTTGAGGCGCCTCTTGCTGACGTCTTGGAGACCACTATCCTACTTCTTACGCCATCCGGCCCGTTCAGGCTTCCGTCAGGACGACGCCAACTAGTCATTCTGACTTGCACTTACTAGAGGTTATTGAGAGCCCAACTACTGACGTCTTAAAGACCAGTGTCCTGCTTTTTGCGCCGGCCCTTTTAGACCTTGTTCATTCCTTTGGGCTTCGTAGCTGCTAAGCGTTTTTGGCCCCCTCGAACCTGGAGAGCCACTTCTCTCACAGCCACTGCGGTCATTTTGAAAATTTAAACCTAAACCCCCTTAGCCAACTCATTACCACGTTACCAGAACATTTGTAGGCTAGAAGTGGCCTTTCCTTCAATTTCATGCGCACCGCACGCCTTCTCTCACCTTTGAGCTGGCCTCTCACAGCCATTGCCGTACATTAGAAGAGCCGTCTTCTTTAGATTCAGATTTCTATTTAGATGGGACTCTCCGTTCGCCTGCAGGCTACATGGCTACGATTTCCGGCTTCTTTTGGGGTTACTGAGCTACCATCGCCTTGGCCTCCAATTGTGCCTGCACGGTCAGCGGATGCGATAATGTGCACTTCCTGTGAGAAATGCACATTGGATGCCTATTGAGCTGTCCATTCATGTCCTGTAAGCAGGTGCCTTCTCGGCATTGGGAGGAGCTTCTGCATCAAGTTGGCAGGTTGTCAGTGACGACAGATATGTAGCAATTTGCAGAACTTTTGGTGCAGGATGTCACAGCCACATTACGGATGCCAATACTTCTGAGATGGCGAGTCACCCTGTACTACCTGGCGGAGGCCGACGAGCCTTGGTTGACGTGGTGGTGACGGAGGCATACAAGAGTTCGGCTTCGACGCACATTGGCCACGCAGTGGGAGGTGCTGAGCAGAGAAACAGCAGGAAGCTCCGACATTACTCTGACTACCCCCGCAGCGACCACCTCCTACCGGCGGCAATCGACACTTTCGGCTGCATCGGCCCTTGCTTCCACACCTTACTGGAGAATATTGCAAGTTCGGTATATGCTCGACGTGAGCATATGCTTCCAGCACAGATGGGCATGCCGGCAGCCTACTTGTCATTCTTGCGTCGCCGAGTGTCAGCTTGTCTGCAGCGAGCTCAGGCTCATGCATTGCATCAGAAAGCTGGTCGGGCCTTAGCTGGTAGTTCAAGAGCTTGTCGATTGCCGTCCAGTATTCGAGCATCAGTTTGCGACCTCTATGTGCTGACTCGTGGTTACTGAGCGGGTCAGCTTAGCAGCAGGTGACGTACATTTGTCAATGTGCTTGCCTATGTACTTGGCCACATATGGCCTCCCCATCTCTTAATACACACGCATTTCTCTTCAAGTCCTTGGCCTTCGCTAGCCATCCCACAGCCAGCCGTCAAACCACATGTGTGGGGTGAAACCTCGCAGTGCCGTCCTTACAACCCACTGGACCATGATAGCTGTAAGCTGGAGTAAAGGATCGCACGTCTGTGTCGGACGGGCAGGGGAAGGGCGAAGAAAACGGTGCTGTATTGTGGTGCTTGGCAAGAGCGTCACTGTCATTCGAGCAATATGCATGGTACCCGCAGCTCCTTGGTAGACGTCGTCAAAAGACAGCCATGACGCCGGGGCACTCAGCCGCTTCCGCCCTTCGCTCCTTCGGCTATGGTCAGGCGGCCTTACAGACGACGCCAGGCTAGGTAGACGGTGGACCTCTCCTTCGGACTGGGAATTGACTATGTGGAGCCGCATCAAGCACTGGCGAAGCTGCTCGACCCCTTACACAGAGCGCCACCGCCACGCAACAGGCTCTGTACTGAAAACCACCTGGCTTTTCCACGTCCAGCTCGCACCTGTCATTGGATTCCGAACTCGGGCTTGTAATGATCAATTTCGGCCAATGTTGCCCTTGACCACCCACATAGAGCAAGGCAGCTGACTGCTCACGACAGTATGGAGATGCTAATGCATCTTTGGACCTCTTGCAGAATTACAGCACCATAAGCCAATATCTGCATCCATCGAGTCCGACTGCTCAAGCTTGCAGAATAAGTAAGTCTGCCTGGTCGCTTTCTCACCAGCTGTAGCCCAGTGGCATTGTTCCGCCCAGCATAGCTCGTCCGTTGAGCAGTATATGGACTTGCCATGCCCACCGGAAATTCACCATTCATATGAACACCCCTGCTTGACATAGAGAGCGGACAATGGGGATGAAGCACCAGATGATGGCGCGCACTTGATACTCAAGATCACATCTCTAAGACGTAATGCTTGCTCAACCTTCCTACGTATTTACCTTGCACCTTGAGTTGCTGTTTAAGAGGTCATGTACTCATCCATGCTTGTATGTCTGATTGGCTGCTTGCAAAGACGACTTGGAAAGATGAGGCTATACCGTTTTCATATGCCACTCGTTGGGATTTACTGCACCTAGGAGAACGGTGTCGGTGGCTTCTTCGTGTTGAGCAACATCGATGTCAGCAGTATGTGCTTGCATCGGTCATCAGTTCAAAAAGCTCATCAGACTGTTGCAGCCAGAGCACCCCACAGCCGTCACTCTTCCTTCAAGTGAGAGACTCAATAAACGGTGGCCTCCACTGGAGCCACCTGTGGTACTAACTCGTAAGCCAAGAGTAAACTACCCCTGATCTTTGCAGACCCACTTATTACTGTCCTTCACAGCAATTCCACCATCAGGATTTCCACCAATAGAAGTGAGAAGCGCAGATGCAGACAACCACCACGCAAAAGTAAGATGATGAACTTTGAAATTCCCGGCTATGCACGCACTCAGGTCAGTGTTTGATGTTGACTTTGCCATGACAGCAAACAAAGACCTGTGGACTGGCTCTGCTGGGAATTTAGGTATACAACGGGCACATGGCCACTGGACGTTGACCTTGCTTATGATAAGCATAGACCACGACTGCATTGCCATTGCAATGTCATTACCAAAGACTTGTTATGTAGTCGTCGGTCGTTAAGGGCTTTGACACACCGCAAAAATGGGAAGCAATGAATATGTTAAAGAAGGCCACTCTTGGGCACGTTGGAGACATGACTCCGCCGGCCCATCTCATGGCCAAGCCTGCCGGGCACGGCTGCGTTGGTCCTTGGGACTCCCAGAAATCCACTTCTTGGTGGGATCTGATTGAGCGGGCCTGAGTTGGGCACTCTCTGGACCTGCGGCAACCGGCTGCTATAAAACATTGCGACCGGGGTTTCAGCAGCCATATTGTGGGCGTTGCTGTCGCTGTTATCACCCTCACTCTCACTGCTGCTGTTGTACAAGAAGGCCGGCTCTAGTGGCCTCCTCTGCGCGGCATCTACATCGTCGCGCAACGCATCCACTACTCTCTTCTTCCGCCATGTCCGCATTGTGGACTTCGCAAACATGGCAATGTGAGCTGCAGCCGCGACACCCGGCTCGTTCATCGGGCGCTCTCCGGCTGCGGCGCTGGCCGCTGCCTCCAAAACAGCCGCTTGTAGAGCAGCCTGCTCCTCTTCCCTCCTGATCTTATCGACTTGCCGCTGCTTATATCGATGCCACCTTGTCTGAATGACGCCGGCTGCCCAATGCCGCCACTGCAAGTCACAAGGTTTTTGCTCAAGGAAGTCAAGTGTCAGGACATGTGTGGAGGCTCCAATCTGCAGTTGAGTACTGTAATGAAGGTGTGCAGGTATCAGGCAGTTACAGATGCTCACCAGCCGAATCAGTAATACTGACTTCACCGAGAAGGAGAAAGGGTATAAGGGTCACAGTTGTGCAAGTTAGACCTTGGCACTAAGGACTAAGAGTGCAGAGCAGCCCAAGCCAACCAGAACGTACCTGGTGTGAGTAGTAGCGGTACATGTGGCGCAGCCGACGAGTATGAATGCGGCCCATGTGGTTGGTGACATACAGGAGGTCGTCGACGCCAAGCGAGAAGGCCTCGCACTCCTTGAGCACAATGACGGTGCGCGTGGACGAGGGCAGCTGCGTGCTCTGATTTGGGTCCAACGCCCAAGTAAGGAGCTCCTCGCCACAGAAGTCACCGGGACCCAAGATACCCTGTGTATGGAAGCCTGCAATAGTGATCTCGCCACACAATGGTAAGGATCAGCAGAGTGTAGTCCAAGTAGAGACTCAGCAGTCACTATCGAGGCTCACATACAGCTACTTGATAACAGTGCTAATCCACCCAACTTGACCAATCTGGAAGATGCCGAAGCTGATCAGAGCTAAAATAAAGCTCCACTTGATTGATCATTTGGGCCGCTCAAGCATGTCAAGGAGACCTCCATAAGCGTACATCCATGGGCGTTAGACTAGGTGCTCAGAGGATTACCTGACCTTCCGCCATTGGTTGTCACTGACTCGACCTTGCCTGAGACGAAGAAGAACATGCAGGGCAGTGGGTCGCCCTCGCGCAGGAGAGTTGTGCCCTCCACGAAGACGGCCGCTTTGAGGCGCTCGCAGATGGCATCTAGCACAGAGCCTTCAATCTCGCTGAATAATGGGACCTGCCAGACAAGTAGCTCAGCAGCGTCAGCCTGCCATGGACTGCCTGTGTGTACAATGCTGTCATATGCATCTCACAGGCAAAGCGAGGAGAATTTTAGCATTGCCAACACCACAATGCAATACATGACTGGTACTGCGTAAGAGTAGATGCCCATGCTACTGACCACATCACGCATCCGGCATCAGTACAATTTTTGCGATTCTTCATTAATTTCAGGATCACAGTTGAAACCATGGTTCCAAGGAACGTGCTAATGCGAGTGGGATTGCTTCCTCCCACCTGAAGCACAAGATCAAGTGCTAAGTGGCGCTTTACATCACGGCGGATGTCCGGGGGCAGGTTCATGACAAGCTGCTCCTCGTCAGCACCACGCGTGGCCATGAACTTGTACTCCTCAAATCTATTGATGCGCTCACGGAACATTCTAGGCAGTTGCCTGTGCTGCATCCAGCTTTTCACGTCCCGCCGCTTCACGCGCGCCTCCTCTAGCCGGAGGGTCGTAGATGCCAAGTACGTCTGATGGCAGAAGATAGTCAAGCAAGGACATGTATCAAAAAAAGTGTGATCACAAAGATGTTGGTTCAAGATGTATTCGCTACCATGGCCATTCACATAGCTGCAGAACGATCAGCTACTTCTAAGAGGCTTGCAGTGTGCAGACAAAGGAATTCAACGCTGGCGTATGACCGTCAAGCAATTCATGACTGGCTGCGGTATCTGAAGGCCGAAGGACCTGCATGCCACCGATGAGGTGGGAGAAGAGCAAGAGGCCGAGGATGACGAGCCCGATGCATGCAAGGCCTTGTGCCACCGACGGCGTGGGGAACAGGCCCTGCCCAAGCGTACTGCGCCAGAAAGTCCAAGGGTGTCACAGTTGCTGGTGTCGAAGGAATTCCATTAATTGTGCAACTTTCTCAAACCTTGAGACCTTATGCTAGAGTCTTGCACAATCGTGTAAGCATGACTAAGTGGCACAAGTTAGTGGTGAGGGCGAGAGGAACCTGAGGTTGACCAGGCCCCAGCGAAGCGAGTAGAAGAAGCGGTTGCAGAAGGTCGCATCCTGGACGATGTGGCTGGCCACGGCTGGCGTGTAGATGCCGTAGTCGAACAGGTCCGGCCTGTTCCCGTCTTCGCAGCTGGCAGCGATCATTGCCCAGCTGTCTGAGCCGAGCCAGCTGCTACGGGCGGGGCTGCCAGCCTCCCCGCAGTCAAAGAAGGCCGTTCTGCAGCTCCCCGTCCCGCTGCCCTGCAGCCGGTGGCAGTAGCGCCGCCAGCAGTAGTCAATGCGCTGCACCGAGAACGCATACCAGATCGCACCAATCACCTGAAGAGGTTGCGAGGCAAAAGGGCTATTGAGAAATGAAGGTGCTCCACCGCGGCAGATATTACTACATCTACTCAGATGAATCACAGGATTGACATCTTAGATAGGGATGTTAATCTTGACTGTGGATTTGCAACCTTGATTGCTCCAAAAGTGACAGCCATCTAGTTGCTAGAGGCAGTGCCGAAGTCGAGGCAACTGGCGGGGCTCACGTGACTGGCGAGGATGTAGAAGAGGAGGTTGTAGGCCGCGCCAGCCCACGAGTTCTTGACGATGACTCCGAGGAGGTCGCGCATCTTGGCCAGCGAGGGTAGGAGGCGCGCGACCCGAGGCCCGAGCTGCAGCAACGAGGAGAGCCGCACGGCCGTGCGGACGCCCTCGCTTGCACCGCCAAGCTGCGGAATGACGGCATTCATGTACACCTGCAGAGCGCACTTTTAGGGCTTGCATTAGCGTCGCAGGTCCACATTAGGGCTTACATTAGCGTCTAAGAGTCCACTGCAGGGCTTACATTAGCGTCTAAGAGTCCATTGCAGGGCTTACATTAGCATCTAAGAGTCCAGCACATGGGGTAAGGCTTCAAAGTGCCATGTGTGATGCAATCCGGCGAGCAGTGGCGATGTCTCCGGAGACATGGCCGCTGCCCTGGCAGCTGCAAGCAGGAGCGGTGCACTGCAGCACCTGAGGCAGCGGCAGAGCTGCTAGAACGTCCAGCCAAAAGGGACCGCAGAGATAGTGCCGCACGACCACCCGAAAATTCGACACCAGCACGCGCTGGTCGTACGGCCGGCCGAACTGCGCGGGTAGCGTCACCTCGACGGGCAGCCAGAACTGGCAAGCCGGCAGGACTGAGTCGGTCAGCTCTTCCAAAGAGAAAGACGAGGATTCACAAACTGAAAACCCATTCCAGTTCGGGGGAGGTCAATGATCAGGCATGGCTGTGGCTGCCAAGAGTCTGACTGCGGCAGAGGCCCGACCTGGAGAGCAATGTGCACGAGCCAGAAAGCGTCGAGCACGGAACGCAGCGCGGTGAGCGGCGGCCGCAGCGCTGCGGGCACGTAGATGCACAGCGAGCCCGACACCACTGGCGCGTACAAGAAGAGCGGGTCTACAAAGACTGCAGCGAGCACGGCCGCAGCCGTCGAGGTGGCACCCACGCGCACCACAGTGAGTGCCAAGACTTTGCCAACGGCGCCGTAGCCAAATTGCTGGGCTGTCAACCTTAAGCAAAATCTTAAGCAACAGCTTACTCCGATGCTGAGCCCCAGGCTCGCGACCCATCCGTTCTGCTTACCGGCGAGGACGTTGACGACGACAAAGACGCGGTCCCACAGAAGGATGCGGCGGCCGCGGGGGTCCAGGACCCGGTGCGCCGCCGTCGCCACCGAGGCCAACGGCCCCCGCGGCGCACTCTCCGCCTGCTGGCCCTTGCCGGCGGCACTCTCGTCGCCGAGGCCTCCTCCTACGTGGGTCTCCTTCTCGGCAGCAGCAGCGAAGCTCTCAGGCGGCACCTCTCGCTGCTGCGGCGCGCTGCCCATCGAGCGCTGCACCAGCCCGAAGAAGCTCCCAAGCGTCTTGGCGCGGGCGGCGACCCCGACGACGGAGCCTCTGCCGCCGCGCCGCCGGCGCTGCGCTCCCGGCCGGCCTTCTGCGCCGTAGGACATGCCGTCCACCGCATCCTGGGCCCTGCAGCGACGGCAGAAGGATGGAGTCTGCATTGAGTTATGGAGGGCCTGAGTGGCCAAGTACACCGGCAAGCACATTGACAGGTGTACATCGCCTGCTGCTGTCTAAGCTGACCCGCTCAGTGACCACGAGTAAGCACAGAGCGCGGCTCGGTCAGCCTTTGAGCTAACCCGGAGGAGCTGCACAAGGGACCGGGAGAGCGCCGCGCCAAGAGCCGGCATTGCCGGCAGAGGGAGCGGGGTTGAAGTCGGAGGGAGGACGGCAAAGGGAGGGAGGGGGGGAGGGAGGGAGGGAGGGAGAGCGGGCGGGCACCAC
>WELB01000195.1:77692-96746 GCA_009602725.1 Spirogloea muscicola
GGCTGCGGCGGCGTCAGCGGCGGCGGCTGCGGCGGCGCCGCGGCGGCGGCGGCCATGGCGCTGGCCGCCGTGGAGGTGACGACCGAGGTGTGGCTCACGTGCGCCACGCACGCGCTGTCGACGGAGACGGAGGAGGTCATGGGCCTCCTGCTCGGCGACATCGCGGTCAGCCGCCGCCGCCGCCGCCGCCGCCGCCGCCGCCATGTCCTCGTGGTGCGGCCGTGGCGCTCGCCAGCTGCCGGCAGCCGCTGTCAGGCGGTCCTGCCGCTCATCTACCTCCACCGCTTTCCGCTTGTGGCGCCGCACAGTACGGGCCGGACGCCGCCGCGACGGCGCACGTCTGGGCGGCGGCGCCGCAGACGCGCTCGGACCGCCGCAAGGACCGCGTGGAGACCAACCCGGAGCAGCTCGCCGCTGCCACTGCGCAGGCCGAGATATCATCCACGCGCCAATGCGCCATTGTAGAAGCAGTGTTGCGGCCAGTGGCAGTGCCCTTTTGACTTAGGTGCCAGCGTGCATACTCGGAGATGGTTAACTGGAGGTTGATTTGGGTCAAGCATATATATCAAGCTATATGTATACATGTGTACATCATCAAAAGCTTGATGATATGCTTCTTAGGGATAAGGGTTTAGGGTTTAGGGTTTGGGGTTTAGGTTATACATATCAAGCTATATGTATAGAACATGTATATACGTATACATACATATAGCAGTCAGGTGTTGAAACCTAAACCCTATAATCCTAAACCCTAAATCGTAAGCCCTAAGCGCTAAACTCTTGTATATGTATACATGTATATAGCAGTCAGGTGTTGTAGCTTTGCTGCTCGCAGCCGGCTGTGCATTGCCTCCAATTGGCCCTCCTACAACTCGGCACGATTACCTTGACAATGGTGGCACAGGCTCTCAGCCACCACAGGGCGGACGACGCGCGTCATCGGCTGGTACCACAGCCACCCGCACATCACCGTCTTCCCATCGCACGTTGGTGGGCAACCCCCCTCCGCTCCGCCTCGCCATCCATGACGCCCCCGCATTTGTGCCGCTTTATAGGGATCGGAAGAGCACTCTGATTATTGTGCAAAGACTTGAGGCGAGCAACGGCTCGCTCGGCAGATGTGCGGACGCAGGGAATGTACCAGATGATGGACGATGGCTTCGTGGGGCTCATCTTTTCGTGCTTCAGTGAGGACTCAAACAAGGTAAATCGTCCTCAGGGTCATGACTACTGCGGCAGGTTTAGATTTTGGTGTTAGGATCTGCGTTCCAGGGCTTGGGGTCAGGTGCTCTGCAGCCCTCTGTTCAAGTCTGGTCTGGCGCTGTCAGTCGCCAGAGCCAGAGCCAGTTGACGTTGCACTCGTCAACTCAATGCTGAGTGCAGCACGGCTGCGCAGGCTTAAATTTTCTCTGTACTCCTCCTGCAGCATTCTTCATTCACGTCTGTGTCTTGGAAATGTATCATGTGCACCAAAGCCTCCGCACTGCTTCAACCAGCACTTTAGAATTACTGCATGGAAACACGACTTAAAGAGATACACATACATGTACACGTACACATACACTCATGTGTACATGTACATATGTGTACATGTATTTGAAGCCCTTAGATTTGAGCTCTGAATTTCCTAATCCTGAGAGGCCAAAGTCTTAATAGCATACCAGCATGCAAGCCGAAATGTGAGTCCCTCTTATCTGCGAACTGACCAGGTGGGCAGAATCCAAGCGACTGCATTTCAGTCGGAGCCCAAGCGCAAGAGCACGGCAGGCTCGCGCCTGCCGTCGTCCAACATCATCCTGTACCCTGGCGCCGGCCCGACTGCAGCCTCGCCACCCAGACGCTCACCGTCACCAATAAGCACCAGCCCCCTGTCCTCGGACCCAACTGAGTCAGATGGTGACGTGGCCGTTCTGGGTGGCAGCCAGCTCGGAGATCAAGCGCAGGTGTGAAACTACCCTTGACTCCCACCACATCAGCGTACAAGCCAACAATTGGCGTTGAGGAATCTGCTGAGCTCCAGTTTGAGACATGTGAAGCATTATGACTATTGGTTGCAGTCCTGTCAAAAATAGGTGCAAGATTTCAGCAGTTTCTGGTAGTTGAGGCTACACCTTCTTTTGAAGGTAGTCGTAGACTTGGCAAGCACATGACTGGTCAGCTCCAAAATTCTCACAAAGCGTCAGATTAGACTCAGGTCCTAAGATTGTGCTGCGCTCTATGAGCTCCTCATGCTTGTCTTGGACTGTGAGCTCCTTGTCTCCCAGCCGACGGACATTAGCTTCACGGACGCGCTGAGGGTGGGCAATACATCTGATGCGGAGCTCTCGGCGAGCTTCCAGGAGGCGGTGCACCGCTCCAACATGGACGCCAGGTCTGGCTGCAGAGCCAGCCACTTCCTTGCACAGTATATCGTCTGGGATATCAGTTGGTGTAGTTGACATATTGTTTTCTGCAGGGCAGACTATGTGGGGATTGCTCAAGCCTCAGTGGTGCTTTGACAAAGAGCTTAGTTACGCCAGCGAGCACTGCTTTGTGAGGGGCAGCTTCGTGAGCAGCTTCTGCAAGCGGCCGTGTTGTGCAATTCCTGAACCTTTGTGTCGCCAATATTTACGCAGCGAAGCAGAGTTTGTATGCAAAGAAGTCCCTCTGAGGGTGGTCAAGAAGGCGCAAAGGCCCGGTGCGCAGGAGCAGCTGGCTCTTTGGCCTCTTGTGAGCTTGCAGCGCATCCTCTTTGCGGAAGAGCAAGCTGCTTACAAAGCGGCCATGGCACAGAGTATGAGGTAGTGCCTTTTGTGCCCTTTACTTGTGGTAAGGGCTTCAAAATGAATGATATATTCAGGTGTGAAGAAGGACACTTATCGTGCTTCCCCCCAATGGCAATCCTTTACAGTTGGACTGCTCCATGCTCTCCTGAAAAAGACACAATGCACATGGGTGCATTGAGCTTGCTTGAGGATGCTTTTAAATTCTCTGTTGTGCCGCCTCTTTCGAATCTGATGCTGCCCTCCTTCACATTCCTCAATCAATTTACACGCACTTGCGTCCCTGTGATCCACAGGAAAAGTGAGATGCATGCAATAGCAGTGATGCATCACAATGCTACATATCAGGCATCGCTTTGTAAGCTCATGGAATTTTGGTAAGTTATGCTTTCTTCATTGTGGTGCAAATTCATAGGCCATACTCTGCACAGTGCTCACGCTCCTGTGAGGTTTGATTTCTTAGACTTTAGAGGTTGTCCTGTCCGAGGAGTGGCCTTTTGGATGCTGAGCTGCTGCATCGTCCACGCCTGAGCTTGCAGCCTTGTCCCAATGCTAAGCACACTATGGGACCGCCAACAGCAAAATGTGTTAAGGGTGAGCACACATGTGGAAGCTCATGCTGCACCCTGACTTTCGATTCCGTAATGCTTATACTGCATTCTACGCTCTGAACGATTGGTTTTTGCTCCTGTGTCTCCTGTAGTTGGCATTGCTCCAAGCAGAGGCTGCGGAGTTGCAGGATATGGCAGCTTCGCACAGCCTGGCCGCTCTCGCGCCCCAGGCTCCTGGAGCAGTGCTGGTGCACTACCCCATAAGGGCTGGCCTCACGCCGCCGAGCTCCCCGCCGCAGCCAATGTTGCCAGCATTTGGCGGCTTCCCACCACAGCCGCTGCATGACCTCGATGCATTTCCATTTCAGCCTGCTGCCGAAACGAAGAGGCCAGCTGGTGTAGGCTTTCATCAGCCCATGTCGAGCCCAAAGCCCATTTCAGCAAAGCCACGTGGGCCTTTGGACAACATGGACTTCTGAGAACCTGCTTGCTCGGTGTTGGTGAAGTGTTGGATTGGTGGGTGGGAAGTGGAAGAGCTGGTTGGGGATGGTGGACTTGGCGTGCTTGACTGAGATGCCAAGGAGCGCATCATGTATATACTTTAGTGACATACCTTCGGCCACAGTCACCTGCTGACCTGTAGTGGCATTCTCTGGATATCATGGGCCCTTCACCTTGGGGGTCCTGCAATGTGCCAGCTATTTGGGCTCCAGGTCCTCATCACGGAACTCTGCAAGCTAAATATCATGTATCAGGCATTACTGAGTAAGAGCTGTATTACATATCATCTGACATAGGCTTATGGCATACCTCTGGCACTGTGGCCTTTGCACTGCCAGTTTCATGAAGACATCTTCTGCTTAGTGCTTATACTGACTGCAAGCTTGTTGATTTGCACCTTCATGCAGGCGTGTCAAACATGCTGGCTGCCGCTTTGCGGGTACACTCTCTTATGCAATTATTTCAAGTCAGCAGCAACCGTAGGTGGCCAAGAGGAAGCTCCGAAGGTAATGAGTGGGTGTGGGTGCCAGCCAAATAGGCGCTTGCTAGTAGTGTAGGGATAGGTTGTCGCTGATGGAGGTACAAGAGAGGAACACGGCAGGGCTCCAGAAGAGAGGAGCAGCTTCTGTAAATTTGGAGCAGCTGTCAGAGGCCACGATGTCAAAGACCAAAGGGAGCTCCTCAGAAGGGGCTATAACTGTCAGTAGCGAGCGCCGAAGAGACCTTTGCATGCAATACATGGTAGGAAACCTGCAGAGGGGGTCAATGCAGCAAATAAGCGGCAGTCACTTCGAGGACTAAGTGCAGCTCAAGAAGTCGCTATAAAAGACGGCATCAGGCAAGTATGCAAGGGGTTCATGGGACCCCGGGTAAGCTAGCCCGAGAAACAAGTTCCGACGGGGCCAAAAAGTGCTGGAACGCATAGTTGAAGCAAATACCATGTAGGACGATTACTTATTGACCTCTAGGTAGCAGCCGCAAGTCAGAAATACCAGCTGCCGAGAATGAAAAGTGAGCTCTTCCAAAGGGTGCGGCGGCTGTGAGAAGCCAGCCCAGAAAGAATGAACACGGTTCAAAGGGCCAAATGGCGTCATAACCACATGGCTATGTGAGATCAAAGCGGCTGGGAGCTTAGTATACCCCGAGTCAGCAGCAGCAAGTCGGAGTAAGTATGCAGCCGGAAAGGTGACACCCCAACGAGAACCAGAAGTAGTGACCAAAGCGCAGCCTGCCCGAAAGATCATAGCTGATCCATAGCTGCTTTGTTTCTGCCCGAAAAGCAGTCCCCCTGATAAGAGGGAAAGACTCTTCCAGGAGAAGGCGATGGCCTGCAGTACGCCAGCCCAGAATATGAAACGAGCAAAGTTGGAGGGGCCAGAAAAGCGCACACAGCGACTCGAGTTGCCACTGGGTGCTCATTACGCCCTTGTTGAGCGGCCGCAGGTCACTTCTCTCCTCGTAACGGGTGAAATGACGGGCATAACGGGCGCAACGGGCGGAAGCCAGAAGGAAAGCTGGAAGAGCTGGTTAGTGCCACGCAGCTCCCTGTGGTGGGAAAGCCCCCAAGTGGGGGGGTGGTTTCGCACGTGCGAGCGCGGGAAAGGGGGGCCGCGCCGACCACGTGACCTCGGGCCGCCGTGGCCGCCGTATCCCGAGCGGCACTGTGATTGGTCGCGGCCGCCGGGCACGCGCCGCGGCGGATCCCCGCCGCCCCGGGGGTCGCGGCGGAAATCCTGGTGCCAAGGGCGGGCAAAGCGGACGAGTGGCTACCGTATTGCCCTCTTGGTGACCACCGTTTGACACCCGTTTGGTCAGGAGCCGGCTCTTTGGGCGGGCGTTATCCCCGCTTTGTCGGGGGGCGGGCGGGAGCGGATGCCCCACTCCGGGCCCACGTCACGCCTGCCTCCTCTCTCCCGCCAAAGTTCCCCCCTCCCCCCCCACCTCCCTCCTCCCTCCCTCCTCCCTGGCCGGCCCCGGAGGGAGGGAGGCGTCCATTCATTTTGGGCTGGCTTTCTTCTTTTGCCAGCCCCTCTTTCTTTATGGGCGAGCCTTCTTTCATGCGGCTGCTGGTGCTCGCAAAAGGCGGCTGCCAGAAGAAAGGGCTCGCCCATTGAGGAATGGGGCTGGAAAAGCCCCATTCCTTCGCCTGGCTTCCCCCCCCCTCTTCTTGTACTCTGTTCATTCTTTTTTGGGCTGGCTGTTCCAGCCCATATTCTCAATGGGCGAGCCCTTCTTCTTGAAAAGCCAGGCCCATTCCCAAAAAGCAATGCCAGAGGCAGCCAGGGGCATGGCCATATCACAGGTCAGGCAGACAGGGCGCTTTCAGCTGTCCATTCTTTTGGGCTGGCCTTTCCCAGCCACCAGTCAATCTGGCCGCGCTTCCTCTTTCAGTAAGACGATGCAGAGGGAAGCTCAGTACCCACGAGTGAGCAACATGAGGTCTGAGTAGCTCGCTGCAGGGAAGGAGGCAAACCCCGCTTGTCAGCAACAGGACGCCAGATGAGGGAAGGGCGGGAGGAGCCCGAGCGCGCTGCCGAGAAGAGGGGAGGCCCTCTGCGCCCTCTGCGAAGCGGCCAGCGGCGACGCCATGGCGGCCTGCGTTGGCTGACCGCCGCCGCCGCCGCCGCCGCCAGCAGCGGCGCAATGCCGCGGCGGCGGGCGGCGAGCAGGGCGTGAGCCCCGAGGCCGTCGCCGCCCCGCCGACTGTGGGCAGCATGGGGGCCCTCGAGGCCTTCGACGGCGGCGGCGACGACTGTGGCGAGGGCGTCCTCCCGACGCTGAAGGCGAGGTGGGGTTCTCCGAGCGGCAGCGGCGGCTTTGGCAATGGGAGCGGCGGCGNCCGCCGGAGCCCACAACGCCGGACCAGCTCCCGCCTCCGCCGGCAGCGCCGCCGCAGCCGGCGGCCAAGAGCGCGGCTCGCCGACGCAGCTGGGCATCCGAGTCCCTGCCGGCGGCGCCACTTGGCAGTCGCGACCAAGGAGGGCAGCCCAATGGCGGCACCCTCAAGGTCGCCGCAGCGGCGCTGGCCATGGCCGGGGGCATCGTCTCCGGCGACGATTCCGACGACACCGATGACCGGCAGAGCAGCGCGTCCTTGGAGGACCTCGGCTGCAGCAGCGGCGCGGCAGTGCGGCCGGCCTTCCGCGAGCTGGGTGCAGACGACATAGCCGCTGCGGCAGCAGCGACACCGACCGCGATCTCAGCGCCGGGCAGCTATGCAGCCTCTTCGAGGGCCATGGCCGGCCTGAGCCCGCTGTACGTCAGCTGCTTGCAGCAGCTTCAGCTGGAGCAGCAGGAGGGAGGACGGAGGAGGGAGGAGGGAGGGCCGTCGGCGGTACACGGCCTCTGGGCGCCTGGCGGGCGCCCAGCGCTACTGCCGGGAGAGCACCTGCAGCGCGCGTCCATGGACTCCACAGCAGCCGTCGCGTCCGTTGGCAATGACGCGATCGATGCCGAGCTCAAGCGCACACTGAGCGACCAGGCCCGCACGGAGATTAGAGCGTGGATTGATGGCGCCGACGAGGAGGTGAGTGCCACCACCTCCTGGCAACCCTAAACCTAACCCTAGTCATCTTCTTGCTTTGAAAGCCAACAACATCAACAAAGAGAGATTAAAGTCGTACACATCATTAATGATGATGATAAAGAAACAGAAAGGGGGTGAAGGTAAATGTGCTGGCAAGGCAATTACATGGTGGTACCTGGCTGGACGGAGATGCGGAAAGGCAAGAGTTGTGGGGCGTGCACAGCTTTAAGCATGGCGCCGGTGTCATGCGGGCCGGCTGGTGATGACTTGCGCGACTGCTCTCTCGGCTCCGTGCGCGAGCAGGAGGTGTGGGGCAAGAACTGGAAGGGCGAGACGAGCCCGAAGATCCTGGCGTGGCGCAAGAAGTTCCTGGCGGACCTCGTGGACTCGCCTGGCAAGCGCGAGCGCCTGGGCCAGCGCCTCGCCATGATCGTCGAGAAGGTGAAGAAGCTGCGAACACCGGCGCGTTGGACGGTCGCGTGACTTGCATCGTTTATCAAGGACACATGCCCATGTTGCTGCTGCTCACAGAGCGGTGGCTCTGACAGGACGCGAAGGGCAAGGATATGGAGCCACGCGAGGGCGAGCGGGACTGGCGGACGCCGGCCAAGTCCACGCCGTCCAAGACAGCAACCGCGACGCCGTTGGAGGTGGCGAGGGAGGTGCAGGCTGACGAGCAGGCACGCACGAACCGAGAGGCGATGCTGCAGCGACTAGCCAAGATGGAGGAAGTGGTGAGCCCTCTCCCTCCTCCCTGCCCGCCTCTCTCTCCTCCCCTCTCCCTCTCCATGTCTCCCCGTTCCTCTTTACACTCCTTGCTTGCTTTCTCTATCTCCGTCCCTCCATCACTCTGTGCTCCAAAAGATCTCCAAATACCTTCCACAGCTTCTCTCCATTGCCACACCATCAATCTGCCCTCTATGACTTGTGTGGCAATTGCCTTCGTGGTTTCACTTGCGACATGCATTGCCTGTGCTATGCTAGAGGCCGTTCTGCTCAAGCAGCAGCCCTCTGGCCTGCCGTACAGGCTGGCCAGGCCAAGGAAGAGGACCAGCAGCAGCAGCAGCGGCGAGCATCTCTGTCGGACGCAGACAACCGGAAGCAGGCCGGCACGCCTCATAAAGGCACGACGGGCAGCCGGGCGGGGGCAGCAGGGGCCTCGCCGCGGCCCCGCAGCTTCGAGCCGCCGCCTCGCTTTGCCTGGACGGCGTACGGCCAGCGGACGCCGCAGAAGCTGGCGGCCATCGATGGTGGCGGTAGGCTGTCACGCCCGAGCTCGGCCTCAAAGCAGAGGGACTCCCGGACGCTGCAACAGCCACCGCCGCGGCAGCTGCAATTGGCACACCAGGAGGTGCAGGAGGGCACCTCGCTGCTTCGAAGGAAATCGCTTAGCATGGTAAAATCGCTTAGCTTGCACCCTACTGTATGCCTTCTCTACCACTCAACAACCTCCACAGCCTTACCAGGCTACACCATAGATTGAAGCCAAGACAGCTGGTACCTCTGTCATCTCTACAGCCACATGGCAGTCCATTACTGCAACGAGCAACTTGTTTGAGTACAGCCATGCTCAATCAGTTGCCCGGTCCGTGCAGGCCAGTGCGGTGAAGCGTAGTCTGCAAGCAGTTCTCCACTGGCCGACGGCAGCCAAGTCCTGCTCTTCACTAGCGAGCAGCAAAATGCACCACAGCCACCAAGCAGAGGACTGGGAGGAGCGTGATGACAGCGGTTGCGGCGGCGAGCGCCGCAGTGGCTTGTGGAGGCGTTTCTCCAAGGACAAGGTGACAGCAGAGGGCTGCAAAACCAGAAGTACCTTTTTTATGGTGGCATGTAGACCCTTGATGGCATGTCCTTGATGCCAAGGTCCGTCCACTCGGTTACAATAATGAGGGGCCACCAAAGGCACAAACAGAATTTGTGATGTTCAGCTGCCATGCACCTGCGCAGGGCACAAGGAGGAGGAAGAGTACGGAGACCCTTCAATCAGGGTCAGCCGGAGCGGAGCCGGCTGTCAGGAGGATGAGCAGGGACAGCAGCGTGGCTAGTGACGGCTGGGGAATGGCTTTCCTGCCCAGTCGTCGAGGGGCGAGCGTGGACTTGCCGCGCCGCAGCAGCATGGAGAGCTGGCATGGAGGCAATGGGCTTGCGGCACCATCGAGGCAAAGCCTGGAGTCGCTGGCATCAGCTTTCACAGCCAAGCGGAGAGGGCTGAGCTTGGATGACGGCAGCCAGCGTACTGGCGACGAGGACCCATGGGGCGGCCGGCTGGAGCGCGAGCGGCAAAGGCAGCTGCGTCTTGCTGCAGAGGAGGAGAAGGTGGGTTTGGGGCTTCGGGTCTTTGTATACCAAGTCCTTGACATCTCACTTCTTCGTCAGAGCTCCTATAAGTCAAAGCTCTCGGCTCTCTCATGATGCTTGGTCGCAATCGGCAGTCGCAATGCATCGCATAGCATGCCCGCCTGAAGACTTGCATCACATCTGCCCACTTTAACGCAATCGGGAACTTGAGCTGTGACTTAGCTGGAGACCAAGCCAACCTGTTGCAGAATGTGTGGGCGAAGGGCATGAGGGCTTTCGTGCCCAGTACGCCAAGCCAGAGGCGGTCCATTGATTACTCGGACATGGCGGCCAGCCTGCCGCGCGTGGATGAATCGCCAGGAGCGCCCACTGAACCCCCAGTGGCGGCGCCAGCTGCAGTAGCGAATGGGAGGTCAGAGGCCACAAAAGTCTCCAAGGCTGTTGTGCTCCATGACAAGGTATGGACTTCCTCCTAGCTGGGGAGATTCTTTGTCAAGCTCCAGCAGCATTTGCTGCGCGCATCGTTGCCGTGCAGACAGGAGTGGATGTACGTATGCTTGGTGATGTCTCAGGCCCAGCTTTCTTCCTCTGATGAGTTTGACGTTGATCGTCTCCGGAGCTCAGGACCTATGGCGGCGGGAGTGGCTGGAGCCCCGAAAGAGCACCACAGGGGAGTCGTCTAGCCGGCGGCTGAGCAGGTCCTCGACTGGGGAGTCCGAGCCAAGGAAGGAGTCGCGGTCCGGTCATCGGCGCGTCTATGACATTGAGATGGTGCAGGAGAAGCTGGCGTCTATCGAGGACAAGCTGCAAGAGGTGAGTGGGGACCTGTTGCTAAGGAAAGGTTTCTATTGTTCTTGAGGCTGGGCTGCCCAACTACTTACCGTGAAATAATTATGCATAACTTGCCACTTGGGCATAACCTGCTGAGCATTTGAGGGGAGGTCACGGTTGTGTCCATGTGTTCTCTGATATTAGTGCTGCTTATGACAAGTGAGCATTCTGTCTGGCTCGTTCTGGGCAGCTTTTTTCAAGGAAGGCCAAGTACCGCAAGCTCCTGGACAGGCTGCAGGAGAAGAGTGAGACTGCTGCAGGCCCCATCATGTGGCAAGCACTGGAGGAGAAGCGCCGCATGATAGCAAGTTCTTGAATGAGATTGATTGAACCCCTGGTTGAATATCTATATTCAGTTTCTTCTAGCTTACAGTGCAGGCGTCACACCACTGCGTGTTGCCGACACCTTGGGCAGCGTCATCTGATGATTGTGAATGAATAACCTCACGTCAGCTCAAGCTTCAGTTGAAGCTGCAGCGGCCTCCTGAACTGAGTTAGACTACTTCTACTACCTGTGGCGTGCTCCCGACTAGACCTCCCACTCATTGATTTACACTTGCGCAACTTACAAGAATCTGCTAATTTCTTTGTGATCCTCTCTGACCAGCGCATCCAAGGTAATGATGGAATCTGGAAGAGAATGTACTAGTGTAAGACTTCATGGCAACATCGGCAAGCCCAGCAATATCTGTGATAGTTGGCTTCCTTGTTCATCAATGTGAGCAGCTGTCCTTGACAACCGCCAAAGAGAGTCAACATGCAGGGAAGAGGCCTGTCATTGTCCGACTAAGCTCAGAACCAATCTCACAACAATGAATAGAAGGGAACTCCTTAGCATCAGCAGCCAAGGTTATCCCAAAAGCTTGAAGGAGCAGCTACAGAGGCCGAACACCAGCAAGTGGCTAACTACTGTTGATATTGAAAGTTGCCCGGCAAATCTGGTCCACCCCAAACAACGGCACCTGCAGTACCGAGTCGTTTCTGCTTCAACTGGTGTTCAAACAGAAATTATATTGAGATTGGCTGGCATCAAGGGGACACCACCTATAGCCACTGCTGTAGAAGCTAGGCCACGCAAGCTGCAGGCCGACCGGGCTGCACTTTCATTCTTCTTGATTCCATCCTCGATCCCTCTTGGCTGTGTTCGATAGTAACAGTTCCTTGTTGTTGCAGCGCCATACTTGGCCTGACAATCAATTACACCACCCTAACTATCGCCAGTCAAGTGTGGGAAAGGTCCCCCGGATTCACCCAGGTCATATGGCCGGCAGCCTCGTGCTAGACAGTATGTGCCGCCCTGGCACTAGTGCTGTTGTCGTGCCATACTGTCCCGTCCAGGCTCGTCCGGGTGGCCTCGCATGCTCCTGACGTGCTCGGCCGCAGACATGCACCTGGCTGGCTTTCACAGCCGCTCTTCTAGTATCAGCAGCCGCATTCTTCTCGACATGCTCGGCGGCATGCCCCCCGGGCTCGGACGCCCCCCGCGGCAGGCTCGGCCTCAACCGTGCTCGGCGGCATGCTCGGCCTCGGCCACGCGGATTCGCTGTATGCTTCAGCGCTTTTCTGGCACCTTCTGATACAAATTTTCTGTTAGTAATTACTTCGAACTTTGTTCATCCCTTTTTCTGGACATCGTCACAACTGACAGCTTTGTTTCCAGCAGCGCAAAACGCTCGTCGGAGGAGGCGGGCTACGCAGACGGCCAAGCGGCGGGCGGAAAAAGACAAACAAACAAACACACAGAAAAAAAAAAACAAGAAAAGGAACGGAAGTACTCGGACCACGAAGAAGAAAGTGCTCGCCCATTGAGAATAGGGGCTGGAACAACCAGCCCGAAAAAGAATGAACAGAGTACGAGAAGGGGGCCAGGGGAAGCGCTAAGTAACAGAAACAAATCTGGCTGCGCTTTCTTTCCATCTGGTCGCGGGCGCCGCCGCCGCCGCCGCCACCCCTCTTAAACCCCGGGCCGCCGCCGGCGCCGTCGCCGGCGGCGCCTGCCATGGGGTCCGCGGCGGCGTGCAGCTCTCGGCGCCGCCCTCGGAGCCGGAGTCCCGAACTTCCCCCGGCCAAGTTCGCGTGGGCGCAGCGGTTTCTCACCCTCGCCGCCTTCCATGCCGCCACCACGCCACCTCCGCCGCAGCCCCCCCTTCTTCCGCCGTCGCCACCCTCGCCTGCGAAGCCCCCGCGCGCGCCGTGCCCCACCTGCCCGCGGGATTTCGCAACTCCCCATGGTGTCTCTGTGCATCGGCGACACTGCAAGGGGCATGCCAGCCCCACCGGCCCGCCGCCCGCAGCGGCCGTCGCGGCTTGCAGCCCCATCGTCCAGGCCCTGGCATCCACTCGGGCGGAGCATTCCACGGAGCATTCCACGGAGGATTCCACGGAGGCCACTACTCTATCGCCTCCCGCCCGAGAGAAGTGTCGGGCACCAACGTTATCGCCTCCACCCCTGAGAAGCGAGGGGACCCACGAGGTGACCACGCTCCTCCATCCTCAGGGTACCATGTCCCATGTGCTCGGCCCTGACGCCCCTGAGTGTGCTTCTCCGGCGACAGTGGTGCGGCAGCCGCTACCGCCCGCCGAGCCGTCGTCACCACAGCCGCCGACGTCCCCACCGCCCCCACCTCCTCCGACGCCGCCTTCCCGATCATCCGCCATCCCGCCTCTCGAGCCGCCCAGCCTTCCACAGTCGGCGCCATCGACGCCCCCCCCATCTCCGCCGCCTCCACCCCCGCCGAGCGAGCCGGCTCCACCGCCGTCGCCCTCTCCTCCCTCGCCCGACCCGCCTCGGTGCCAGCTTTGCCAGAGGACCTTCACCACGCGGTCCGGCCGGTCCAACCACCAGCGAACTTGCGCGGGCAACATCAACCGTGCGGAGCAGGCGCGGAGCGCAGGGGCGGCGGGTGGTCGTCGGGGCAGACCAGGCAGGCCTCCCGCGCCGTCCCCGCCCACGCCTCACCACTGGCAGTGGCTGGCCGACCTTGACCTGGCCGCAGTTCACCGCCAGGCGGCCCTGCCGCTCCTACGCCATGTTCCACGCTGGGCACGCCCACACCTCCGCCGCGCGCTCCGCCCGGTGACACAGCGGATCGTCGCGGACCACAGAGACGAGGCGGCGTGGAAGCTGTTCATCCTCTTCCCCCGGCTGTTGCTCGGGCGGGTCTCTCTCGACAGCCGCAAGCAGGGCCAGCAGCCCCTCTTGGAACGCGTCCAGTTGTTCGAGAGCGGGCACTGGGAGGAGCTCCTGGCGAGGCACGACGCAGCCGTGGCGGCATCCGAAGCCAACCGTGGTGGTCGAGGGGCAACACACGACCGGGCCGCCAGCGTCCGCAGGGCTCTTCGCTACGGCCACGCGGGCGAGCTCTCCCGGGCTGTGCAGGCCCTGGACGATGCGATGCTGGCGCCGACCAATGCGGCAACCCGGGCGGCTCTGGACTCCCTCCACCCCCCGTCCAGCTCCCCCCTGCCACCGTGGTTGGCCGCGTTCGCCCCGCCGGAGGAGGTGGTCTTGGACGCCGACGCCCTCATGAAGGCTCTCCAGACCAGCCGTCGCGCAGCCGCCGGCGGCCCCTCCCGCATGCTAACTGAGCACCTGCGGGAGATCTTCCTTGAGGGTGAGGCAACAGACTTCAACGCGCTGCTGCAGATCTGCCAGCATATGGCCCGCGACAATGTGCCGGCCAGCATCCGCGGCGTACTGTGCACCAGCACGCTGCTCGCCCTCGACAAGCCGAGCGGGGGAGTCAGGCCCATTGCCATTGGGGAGGTCCTGTACCGCCTGGTGAGCCGCGTACTCTGGCAGCAGCATGCGGGGCCGGCGCAGGTGCACATGGCGCCACACCAGTACGGCGCGGGGCTGCGGAGTGGGGGCGAGGCCGTCGTCCATGGGGTTCGTGCGACCTTGGACCAGCACCCGGGGTGGCTGGTGCTGGCCGTTGACGTGAAGAATGCCTTCAACACTGTGGAGCGCGCCAGCATTGCGGAGGAGCTCCGGGCATCCTTCCCCTCCCTGGTACCCTTTTTCCGCTTGGGGTACGGTCAGCCCAGCGACCTCCTCTGGCGGACAGGGGGAGATCAAGTGGAGGTCCTGCAGTCCCAAGCGGGCACGCGGCAAGGAGACCCCCTCGCCGGCTTCTACTTTGCGCTCGCTCACCACCGGGCCCTGCAGGCAACCGCCGCGGCACACCCAGGAGTCCTACTCCCCTCCTTCGCGGACGACACCACCATCGTCGGCCCTCCGGAAGACGTGGCGGCGGCCTTCATCACCCTTGAGCTGCAGCTGGCCACCCTCGGCCTGTCCACCCGGGCGTCAAAGTGCGCGGCCTGGTCTCCCAGCGGCCTCCCACCCAACCTGACGCTGCCCACCGGCTGCCAAACTCCAGCAGATGGCTTCACCCTGCTGGGGGTCCCCATCGGCGCGCCGTCCTTCGTGGAGGGGCAGCTGCGAGCCCGCCTGGCGGAGCACCTTCAGCCTGCGGCCCGGCTTCCCGAGCTGGACGACATGCAACTATCGCTGGCCATGTTGACCAGGGCCATTGGGCAGCGGCCCCAGTACCTGACGCGGGCCACTCCGCCGTCCCCTGGGGCGTTGGCAGCGTATGCAGATTTCGATGCAAGCATGGTGGCGAGCTTGGCGGCCCTGGTCCGCCACCAGGGCTTCCTCCAGTCGCCAGCAGCTATCCACCAGGCGGCGCTACCCCTCAGCCACGGTGGTCTCGGCCTGCGCCCGCTCGCTCGTTCTTGCCGGGCGGCATACCTCGGCAGCTGGGCGCAGACTGCCGCCTCCGTGGCCCAGCGCTTCTTGGTCCACGGCCGGCGGGCACTGGAGCAGGCGGTGGCGGAGGTCGACATGGGCCCGCTGCCGTTCCAGGTGTCGCTTCGCTCCGCCCACCAGGAGCTGCTCGCGGCGCACCCGGACCTGGCCGGCCAGGCGGTATCCTTTGCGCACCTCGCGCACACCGCCGACTTGCGCGTCCAAGCGCGCATCGCGGCAGTGGTCGACAAGGCCGCCTACACCACCGCCGTGCTCCAGCTCCCCGAGGCCGACTTGCGCGGGCGCGCGAGACTCCACTCGGCCTCTTCCCCGGGGGCTGCGGCGTGGCTCCAGGCCCTCCCCCTCTACGACGCCCTCACCCTCCCGGACGAGGTATTCCGAAGTGCCGTCCACCGGCTCCTGGGCCTACTGCCGCCATGTCTCCAGGGTGTGCGTCAATGTGAGTGTGGCGAGCGCGGGACCGAGCCTGGAGAGCTGGCTGCTCATGTTCTGCGCTGTTCCCACGGCGGAGAGCGGACAGCGGCCCACGACCGCCTCCGCGACGTAATGCATGGCATCCTGTTGGAGGCTGGTTTCTCCGTGGCAGCAGAGCACTCCGGAATCATGCCAATCCAGCACAGGGCCGACGGTCTCCATGCCAGGCGTGTAGACCTGGTGGCCACCCGACAGGCCGGCGGGCCACGTCTTCTCCTGGACGTGGTGACTACTGATGCCTATGACCGCTCACACCCAGCCAAATGTGCCACCACGGCTGGGTATGCGGTCGCCTGCGCTGCTCGGGCCAAAGAGCTGAAGTACGCGGATCATCCGCGGGAAGACGAGTTCTTCCCGTTGGCCATCGACACACATGGGGCGCTGGGCGCTCGGTGGCTCGAGCTGCTCACCCAGCTCGCCCGCCACACCATCGCCCGGCGCTTCCATGGGGAGCCGGTTGACTTCCCTGCAGCCGTGTCGCTGGCGCAAGTGTATCGAATGCGCCTGGCCGTCTCGCTGCAGAGGTCCATGGCCCGGGCGCTGCACCTTCGTGCCGGCAGAGCCCTCGCTGCTGCCTCTGGCTCTGGCCAGGGGACCCACTTCCAGGAGCCCAGCATCTCTGATCTGCGGCTGCTTAGCAGGGGTTACTGAGTGTCTCGTAGCAGCTTTGTTTCTGTTACTTAGCGCTTCCCCTGGCCCCCTTCTCGTACTCTGTTCATTCTTTTTCGGGCTGGTTGTTCCAGCCCCTATTCTCAATGGGCGAGCACTTTCTTCTGAAACAAAGCTGCTACGAGACCTTCAGTAACCCCTGCTAAGCAGCCGCAGATCAGAGATACGAAGAAGCGCGGCCAGATTGACTGGTGGCCACCCGGTAGGAGACGAGTTTGTTCCATTGGCAGTCGACGTGCACGGAGCCTTTGGCTTCTTTCTTTGGGTCGAAATGGCTTGACTTGCTCCACCGCCTGGCGCGGCGTGCAGCGGCCCGCCGCCTCGGGCAGCGGGGCGAGCAGCCCGGCTTCAACTTCGCCGGGTCCCTCGCTCAAGTCTTCCGTATGCGTCTGGCCGTCTCGATGCAGCGGTCCGTTGCCTTCGCGGTTCACTTGCGCGCAGGCCGTGCTTTGGCGGCGGCCTCCGGCTTCCGTCAGGGTGACGTCTTTCCGTCAGCTAGCTACTCGGACTTGCATCTCCTGACTAGTGGTCACTGAGCGTTCCCTGGCTGATGTCTTAGTCCTAGTCGTTCGCACTCAGGCTCCCTCAGCCCTTGTCCAGTCCTTTGGGCTGGCCTTTCCCAGCCACCAGTCCATCTGGCCGCGCTTCCTTTCTGGGCTGGCGTATCACAGCCATCGACCTCTAGCGGAAGAGTCTCTCTCCCTGGAGGGAGTGTGGCAGGGAGAAGCACCAGTCAAACAGAGGTAGTGAGCAGAGACCTGACCGGAGGTCGGGAAGTGAGTGAAGCTCTAAGGCGCAGCCCTGCTGCTGCGTGCGGCTGCAGACCGCTGCCGCTCGGTTGGTGGCCGGCTCGCTGTGGAGACTGTCCCGCTTGAGACAAGTCTGCGATGAGTGGCCAGGAGATGGCCACTGCTTAGCGGCGGCGTCACAGGGCAGGTCTCCCGCTGTGCTGGAGTGCGACTTCGTGGCGGGTGGTAGTCCCTGATGTTGAATATAGAAATATGGTGAATCAGTGGGTTGGTAGAATCACCAATTCCGCTCATTCTGCTAGGCCGATGAGAGTCTCCCTACATAAGGAGGCCCCGGCAGATGACAGGATAGGCCCGAACAATCTTGTGGCTCTGAGTGCGGCGAAGCGGCGCTGTGTGCGCGGCCACTCTGTGTGAGGCGAAGCGGCGCTGTGTGCGGAACGGCTCTGTGTGCGGCGAGGCGGCGCTGTGTGCGCAGCGGCTCTGTGTGCGACTAGGCGGCGCTGCGTGCGTGACGGCTCTGTGTGCGGCAAGACGCTGCTGTGTGTGCGGCCAGGTGGAGCTGAGTACTCGCCGGCCCTGTGTAATCAGGCAAGCCTTTGTGTTACTCTGAACTCTTTGTGACCATGTCTGCGTCTGCATCTGCGTCAAGACGGGGACGGTCTGCTGGTCCTCTCACATCAAGACAGGAAGTGGCTGTAAGACATGAAGGACAGGTACAGGATTTAGATCGTGAACAGCAGGTTCAGGTTGCAGGACGAGAAAGGAGAGGGCAGGCGGAGCAAGAAAACTTTCACCTGAGACCCCCAAGCGCTCAACTTAACAAGGACGCATTCAGGTCCTACCTGCGTGTTAGGGGCCGAACGGTACATAACGAATGGGTTGGGTAACCGTCTGACTCGGACCTGTTCGCCAAGAGAGCGCTTCCTATGAGAAATTGGAGGGCTTGGCACATCGGGCTGAATGGCGCATACATTCCTGGCTCTGGGCCGGCCACCCTGCTCGGTGCACCTTACTTATAGCTGCCACCCACCAAGGTTGCGGCGCTGCATGCGGTCAGGCAGAGCCTGTGCTGTCTCTGTGGCTCTGTGGCTGAAAGATTGCGAACCATGTGCTGTCTGTGTGACTGTGGCTGATATCTGAGTGAGGTCGGGATCTGTGTGAGGGCGGAGCATCAGCCGTCTGTGTGACAGTGTGGCTGATCTGTATGTGAGGTCGGAGTCTGTGCGGCCCCATGAGCGGATCTATATCTGCAGCGCCAAGACGAGGGCGGACTGCTGGTCCTTTGAAGAAAGGCAAACGCTCAGCTGAGGACACTGAGTGCAGGAGACAAGAAGCGGAGGCTGCTGAACGTGATCGGCAGGAGTAACATAACAAGCAGCCAGAGCAGGATATACTTCAGAATCGACCACTTCGTATCACACAGCTTGCAGACTTCAGGCCAACCTTGTCACATCATCGGGTCAAAAAGGCTTCTTGGCAGAGACGAAAGTGGTCGTGAAGCTGTTAGGCTGTATAAGCAGCAGAAGGCGCTAGTAAACCATAGCTGCCAATGAGTACTCTTAGAATGAAGTAAATGCAGTCCACCAATTCACGGGTCCAGAATCTGTAGCAGGCATCTATAAACAAGAAAGTGAGGCGATTTCTTGAAGGAAGAAAACACCAAACCTATTCTCCTACCTCCCCTTAAGATTAGCGCATATGCTTGGGAATCACATGAGGGACTAAGTCCAGGTGAGTAGAAGTGAGGACAATGGCAGTACAACGAAGCGCTAGAATGCTAGCAAAGAGCCAAGGACAAGGTGCACCTCAGCGTCCGTCCAGTATGTGCTGGCCACAAGGCATGCTCAAGAGGAGGGACGAATGTGGGGAAAGAGGTCGATGGAAGTCAAGGGGGAGGAGGGAGGGGTGGGGAGGGA
>WELB01000195.1:98781-109446 GCA_009602725.1 Spirogloea muscicola
CTAAGTAACAGAAACAAAGCTGCTACGAGACACTCAGTAACCCCTGCTAAGCAGCCGCAGATCAGAGATGCTGGGCTCCTGGAAGTGGGTCCCCTGGCCAGAGCCAGAGGCAGCAGCGAGGGCTCTGCCGGCACGAAGGTGCAGCGCCCGGGCCATGGACCTCTGCAGCGAGACGGCCATGCGCATTCGATACACTTGCGCCAGCGACCCGGCTGCAGTTGACAAGAGGCAAGCAGCAAGAAGCTGCGTCGAAGGCTAGGGGGGGTGGCGGGAGAATCCCGCCACACCCCCTTGCGCCGTCGGTTCGCGGTTGGATGCGGAATCGGAGCCGTCGATGGAGCGGCTCGTGAAAGTCAGAGTGACAATTGGCGTACACGGGGCCTTTGGCAGTGGCTGGTTGGACCTCCTCCAGCGGCTTGCCCGGGAGGCCATCGAGCGGCGGCAGGGTTCGCCAGGCTTCAATGCTGCCGGCTCCCTGGCGCAGGTCTTTCGGATGAGGCTGGCGGTCTCGCTGCAGCGCTCTTTGCTTCTTCTTTGGCTCATGCGGTCCACGCGCGCGCTGGCCGTGCCTTGGCTGCTGCTTCCGGGTCTCGGCAGAGTGCCGCTTTTCCTGCCCCGAATTACTCCGATCTGCTGTTGCTCACACGTGGATACTGAGCATCCATCTCCCTCTGCACCGTCTTGCACTTTGTAGTATAGTCCTTTTTCGGCACTTCTTTCTTAAGCTTTGAACATTGTCCATTCTTTTTGGGTTGGCTTTGTCAGCCCCTCTTCTCAATGGGCGGGCACTTTCCTCTTCTTCTATTCTCAGAAAAAGCCGAGGTGCGTGTGGGTGCTGTGAGAGAAGGCGCGCAGGGCGCATAAAATGAAATGGAGGCCAATTCAAGCCGATACATTGTCCAGGCAGGGTCTAGGGCAAACTAAACAGGGCTACATAATACGTGCTGTGAGAAGAAGTGGCTCTCCCAAATGGGGAGAAGGACTGTAACAAGCCAGCCCGAAAAGAAGAGGAGCTCGCCCATGAAACAGAGGAGCTGGCAGAAGCCAGCCAAAAAAGAATGCACAAAAACCAAAGAGCCACAACAGGTGCCGGGAAGAAGGGAAACACAGCTAAACATCTAGACAACTAGACACGACGGAACCACAGGAAGCTCAATACCCGCGGGTGAGCAACGTCAGGTCAGAGAAGCTCGAAGCTGGAAAAGATGCAGGCAGACGAGACCCGGAAGCAGCAACGACAGCACGGCCCGCACGCGAGTGGACGGCATGAGCGAGGGACCGTTGAAGGGACACGGAGAGCCGCATCCGGAAGACCTGGGCCAGGGAGCCGGCTGCGTTGAAACCGGGCAGCCCCCTGGCGGACCCGGCCGCCGCTCGATGGCCTGCCGGGCAAGCCACTGGAGGAGATCCAGCCAGCCGCTGCCATAAGCCCCGTGGACGTCGATGGCAAGAGCCGCGAATTCATCGCCGGGGGGGTGATCTGCATACTTCCGCTCCTTGCCCCGGGCCGCTCAGCGTCCGCAGCTAGCTCATTATCACTGTTATGAAATTACAACATGAGTCCTGAGGCATGATAAACTCTGAGTTGGCGTTGCTTATCTAAGCAAGTGTCAGCATTTGTGACAGCTTATTTTGACACTGTTTTTGAGCAGTTTCGAGTTCGACCCCGACACAAAGCTGGGCTTGAATGTGGCCTCTTGCTTGATTACCAGGTCTCTCCAGCTCTACTTCACAAGGACACCAGCTTGCAAGCTCTGTCAGCATTCTAGTACATGCATTCACTTTTATGCTCCCACAAGTAATGCTGCATGCAGATTTACTAGCCACAGCATCATCAGGGTCTCCTTTCCAGATTTTGTTTACCCTTGATATGTAGACAGCAAGGAGATTGTCATATTGTAACACTTCACATTGTCTTGAGTCACTAAACTGCTCATGTGAATTTGTGACTTGCAGAGCTCCTGTTGGCAAGGAAGGAGAAGAGGGAAAGCCTAAGTTTGTGATTCGTCCGTATGTTTCAAGAATCACAATACTTTTGCATACGCTTACTCAGCATGGTCCACTCTCCAAAAGTGTATGCCTAGACTGTGACCTTGTTCAGTATACCTAAATGATTTGATTGCCAGCTGATATATGCTGCGTGTGATAGTACAGAGATTGTCCGACTCAAGATCTATCAATGTTTTCCTTCACAACTTATGCTTCTGATTAGTATGATTCTGCTTGATTACCTCTGCAGGTATACCCCCATATCGGATCCAGACTCACAAGGTTACTTTGACCTTCTCATCAAGGTCTCCAACCCAGCACTTCAGGGGATAGTGTGTTGCACAGTCGCGTGTCAACACTCCCAGCTGCCCTCCCCTCCATGGTTATTCTCCTCATGTTGTTGGTAATGTTTCAGGTATATCCGCAAGGTGAGATGAGCAGGCACATTCACTCCTTGAGTCCTGGTGATGAGCTGGAAGTGAAGGGACCCATCCCAAAGTTGCCCTATGAAGCAAACATGAAGAAACACATTGGCATGGCAAGTACATTCAACCTCATTTTCTGGGGGCCCTCCCGTCTTGTGATGGATTATAGACCAACTTTCAGTACGTCCAGTGATGCTGGATCTAATGTCGCGCAAGGTCCTCAGAGCAATGGCATCTGCAGCTGGTCCAAGGGAGTTCAGTCGCAGTAAAGTAGGTGAAGCAGATGGTCTCCTGGAAGCACAATCACGTCTGATGCATGGCTTGCAGGCTGCACATTGTGGAGGAGCAGTGGTATGACAGATGTAGGATGATTTTTGTTGAGCATCTTCAGGTGGCTGGTGGCACGGGTATAACTCCAATGCTCCAAATAATAAATGCTATCCTCAAAAACCCTGACGATCACACTCAGGTGAGTGTAGTAATGTTGTGAATATGTGGCCAAGTTCAAGCTTGCTGTGTTCAGTGCACTGGAAAGCTTTCAAGGATTACTACTAACTTTGTGAGTATGCTTCTTGACTAGGTGCACCTTAACTGCACTTTAAGCGTCGGCAGACCTAGCAAAGTTCGAGGTGTGTGCCCTTGAGTTGATATGGATGGATCTTATTAAGCCTGACTGGTGACAGGTATCTCTGGTCTTTGCAAATGTCACACCAGAAGACATCCTGCTCAAGAGCCAGCTAGATGCACGAACTTTCAAGCACCCAAACTTGAAGGTGAGAAATAGTGCCCTCTGTCATCTCAAAGTTGGTCTTCAGTTCCATAAGCCAAGGCTTGGAACTTGCACTCCTTTTCTCTTCCCTTTGCATCTTCTTTCTTTTGGAAAGTTCAGAATGGTACCGTGGTATTCCACATGTCTCGTAGGGCATGGCCACACCTCGTCATAGTAGTGTGTATCTGACAAAATGCGATTCACACCTTGCTCTGACAAGTGCACTGGCCTCAGAGGTGGCACCACGTCAAGATTCATCAGGCAATTGCCTCAGTCAGTGTGTGCCTTTCATGATGTCAGGTGTTTTATGTAATAGATCATCCTGACGAAGATTGGCATGGAGGGGTGGGCCGCACAAATGCAGACATCTTGAAGAAGGCCCTTCCTGCCCCCTCTGAGGATACCCTCATTTTGGTGAGGTCTCTTGAACCAGCATAGCGCGCGCATACTTGCACTAATTATTGGCCTGGATTTGGTAGCAATCAATCATATTACTTTGACTCGAATGTTCTGGTAGGTTCTTGGCTGCTACTCTTCTTATTCACAACATCATTAGAGTGCTCTTGATTATTGTAGGTTTGCGGGCCTCCAGGCATGATGAACAACATATCTGGAGACAAGAATCCAGACAGGTCTCAAGGCGAAGTAAGAGTCCATTCCTTACTCATTGTGAGTGTCTGTGCAGTGCTTCGTTTGTAGTCATAAGGATCTCAGACTGCCCACTCAGAGATTCTCTGTTGGTGATCGCAGGTTCAGGGCCTTCTAAAAGATCTTGGTTATACGAAGGATCAAGTATATAAATTTTAGTCTGATGAACATAGCTTCCAGCGGGTGATCACATTGAGCTGATTGAGAAGGATCAAATCAGCTACATGATTCATGTAGCGCTGCCAATAGGGAAATTGCAAGCAAATTGCCTCAATCAAGGTCATACTGCACACTGAGTAGCGTGTCCTCTTCTCAATAAGAGGTCTGGCTCCTAGAGAGATTGTATTGAAGCTCGATGATGAGGGACGTCAACTGGGCTTTGACAAGGACTTGCGAACTGTCCAGCAATATGTGTTTGACTTTGCCTTTCAGTTGTCTCTGTGAGTGTACCTGCAACAGCAGCCAATCAAGGTGTAATATTTAGATGTGCAGTGCAGGTAAGAGGCAACTTCAAAAAGCTCGTGTAAGAGGACATATAGTCTGTGCAATCATTGTGTTCTGTATAGAAATCCCTGTTGCTGCCAGCACACTGGAGTTCATACACGCCATCCCGCCTCACGAAGCTTGACCATTTAAGCTTGTATGATGGAGACACATAAGCAGAACTTCTGGCGCAAACCACCTTACCAGAACCTGGGTTGCCAGAAGCCACCTCGGACTGGCATCAATGAGGCATTGATATAGCCAGCAATTTATGGACGGCCGGGTTTAAGATGCCCAGTGCCATCATGTTGTGCTAAACATGAGCAGAGGGTGGCGCCTGTTTGTCATCTCTACTATACTCTCCCACTTTGAAGTGGTTTGGCAGTTCTAACTCTCACCGTGGCTTCTGAAATGTACAGAAGTGAACTCCAAGCCCACAATAAGTGCCAAGAGGGTAGCAACTGGGTGGTACTGCACCCGCTTTCAAGAGAAAGAATGAATAGTCCTCCAATGAGAAAGAAAAAGAATGAATGGTCCTCCAATGAGAGGACTCAGAATAACAAGCAAACAGCCAATTTGGCGGGATGGCTTACGGGTGTTCTACTTTGGCAGCTGTGCAGCTTCTCTACACAAGAAAGTCTTGACCACATCAATGAGATGCAGCTTAATTGTCATGCTTGCCTTCATACTTGGCCACAGTGGCCATACCTCACTGGAGGCACGCTCTCCTTGATAGCACCTCCATGAACAGCTTAGACATTTAGCCACCTCACGAGTTCTAACCCTGGCAGAAGAATGGGGACTTTCTCAGTGTGGCAGCACAATCGTTGGCATGTCTTTACCAAGATGGAGAAAGGTCAGGTCTACTGTGTGTCTGAGTCATCAACATGCGGAGTCCTCAACTGAAGTTCCTCAAGCGTGTCAAGGATAACGGACAATAGCTGGTTAGCAGAATTAGAACTTCCCATTACCTGGTATGCTAGAAGGGAGTCCCCGCTGCCCTCACGCCGGCAGACTGAGGCAAAGTCGACGACCATGGCCTCAAAGCGCGGCTGTGGCAGTGGAGGTCGCTGGAGGGCAACCTGGCAGAACACGTTGCAGTCCGCGTCTGACAGCGCCCCACCCTGCCGGCCTGAGAAGTTGGGGCTGCTAAGGACGCCTATGAGCCAGGCCTCTGCCTGCTGCGGCGGCGCTGCGCCCAGGAGCGTGTAGAGCACCATGGCGAGAGGCCGCAGGAGGTCGCGCGGCAGCCTGTCCCCTGCCGCAAAGAGCAGCGATGCCAGCAACGCCTTGCCCTCGGACAGAGCACTCTGGAGGGCTAGAGGTTGATGCCTGCAGGCCCACGTCTCCATCAAGCCAAGATAAGAAGGATTTCAGATGTTCAAATAGTCATGAATTCCCATTTATGATACATGATCATCATTGGCATGGCTAGGACTCATAGATAGCCTAGAAGGTCACAAATTTGTCATCTGTGCACCACAGCATTTGCAAGACAGAGCAACAAGCACCAGTGAGGTCTGATCATGCTGCAGTGAGCTAAGAGTGAGCGGATGATGCCAAATCACAAAACAGAAGGAAACACTTGGCATGCCAGTCCAGTATAGTGTCCAAGGGGCCCACTTGAGGAGTTAAGCAACTGCACCTTTGACAAGCCTCTATACTTAGTGCTCTCTCAGGAGGAGCAAGCAGGTAAGTGAGGAAGGTGAGAGCCACTTTGGAGGAGCTCCGCTCCTGGTGCTCGATGACGGCCGCCACCGCACGGACAAGGGAGGAAATGCCAGCATAGGGGAGGATGATGGATGGCGCAAAGACGAGGTATCGATGCATCAGGGAGAAGAATGCTGCCAGGACGTCTGTCCTGTCTGCGAGTTCGCCTCTCTGAAAAGCACAAACTTGCACACAGATTGGTTGGGATAATGACATTTGGTAAAGCATAGGGGATAATTACTGGATCTCAGGACAACAATGCAAGCATCACTGTGCAGGCATTAATAAGCATTTGTTTGCAGGCTAAAACTATCTCTATGTGCGGCGACACTTGCCATGCTCCACCTGGCAATTGAAGGCCAGGTTAGGAGCATGGCAGGAATATAATCTCCTGTATAGCTGTATTTCGTTAGAAGTATTTGATTTACCATGAGGAGGGCAAAGGTGGCCACTGCAGTGGCCTTGAGCGCGTAATAAAGTGTGCTGTAGCTACCCGACGATGCGGGGGCGCCGCTGAGCGCAGCCGGATGCGCGGCAGCAAAGTACACCTCAACCGCCGTTGCGAGGACATCGAGGCAGGCGGCGTATTGATACTCAGAATAGAGCTCAATGACCGGCTGCAGCGCAGGCACCATTGCCACCGCGCCCTCCTTGACGCTCAGGAACAGCCGAGAGTGCACTTCACACAAGGCCTGTCAAAGGACAATCATACATTGTATATAGTGAGCCCTGACATTGTTTCTCCATGGGAGTTTATAAGGGGATCCACAAAGATAAGAGCGCTGGTTTTGTGTACCAAGCGAAACATGAGCCTATGCTATCATGGTCCAAGCAGAGCTTGGGCTCGTAAGTCGACTTACGAGTAAAGCGAAGTTGCCTAAATCCTAAACCCTAAATCAAACCCCAATCCTGTGACCATGTCCTTGACCAGATTTGACATATTCTATGACATTCTTGTGCACCTGCTGCGGCTCTTGAGGTGGAAGACGGAGCAAGACACAAACCCATTGCCGCCGTCGAAGAACGCATGGCACAGGTCAACCATTGCAAACTCATGCAGAACATAAACAGCGATAAAAAATTGGCAGTGCCATATGGTGCTACAAGCACCTCAATGATGCTCGCATTGGCTCGCCAGCCGGGTAGCGTCAGCAGAGGCTTCAGCATCGGCCACGACTGCTCCATCAGTGCCAGGCAGGGGTGCTTGGCAGCCTGCCACCATGCATGGCACGCCACGCGCTGCTGTAAGCCCGCGACAGCAACTGCTTTCCAACTCAAGCAGCAAGAGAAGCTGGCTTGTCCGTCATCCGTTGTGGGACAAGCTAGTGCATCTGGCCAGCTAGTGCATCTGTCAACTTGAGACAATGGGCACAGCACACGGGACAGCAGCGGCCGCTCAAGTGGACACGTACGCCTGCCGTGGAGCCAAAAGTCGCGCTCGAGGGCTCCAGCGGGAACTCCAAGAAGCGCACGGCTACCGCCAGCAGCCGCAGCTGGCCGATTAGCGCCGCGGCGGCCTCCTCGCTTTGCACGTCGACGGCAGCGAGGTCAGCGGCGCAGTTGAGGTACGGCATGGCCAGTCGCGCTGCGAACGCCTCGGCTTGGGCGGCCGGCTGGACAGTTGCGACGACGCGCGCGAGGCCCTCGACCACCGCGGCACGGTCCTCCAGCTCCACAGCCTCGGCGGCGCGAGGACCACCACCGCTGCTGCAGGCTGTCTCGGCAATGACAATCAGGCGCTCCAGTAGCACAGGGCTGGACAACTGGCTGGTGCACCGTGCGCACACTGCGCGGAAGGCGGCGGCAGCTTGGCTGCTTGCACCTTGTACCTGCCAAACGATGACTGAATAAATTCAGGTGCACAGTAAATGCCTATGCGTCGTCAATCAGGTAAAGAAGTGGAGCAAATGGACCTGGCACCGCATAAACAGATAAGCGGGACTGGCACACCCAACCACGGCGCCATAAGAGGGCTCACTGAGAGAGCACGCAGGAGGTAGCCAAGGACGCCCTCGACGAGCGGCCCCGGCGGGGAGGCGGCGAGCCAGGCGGCGTAAGCGCCCGCCACGCGCGCGGCACCGATGACCAGCAGCGAGTGCGACGAGAAAAGCCCTCCGGCACGCGACGTTGTCGTGCCATTGATCGCCAGGCCGCCGCCGCCCTCCAGGCTAATGCGGGTGAGCAGCTGCATCAGGAAGGCCTCGCAGGCATGCCGGTCCTCGCTCGTCATGATCTTGCCCCCGCCGCCGCCGCTTCCGGCACCCGGCACCTTCTCTTCCAGCAGCCTACCCTTCACTGCAGAAGAAAACGCACGGCTGTTGTCAACCTTAAGACCATTAGCAAGACCTCCACAGACAAGCAAACCCTGCCCTCTGCTCTTGGTCATGCTATTGAAGGAGTAGAAGGTCGTCAATCAGGTCTCTCGCAAAATCAATCTCAATCTCACACAGAAATTGTAGAGGGGGGTGATGTGTACCCGAAGGAGCCACGGAGACCACAGCGAAGAGCGCCACCTCTGCTTGCTGCCATGTGGCCGCACCCTGTCACCAACGAAGCGTGTTTAGGCAACACCCGCCTCTGCAGAAATACCCTAAACCCTAAACCCGTAAACTCTAACCCTAAACCCTAAACAAAATTTCAAACTGCTCTTTGCGTGTGGTTGGGTAATATATACAGACAAGGGGCCGGGACGGCACTCAGACGCAGTTGCCTACGTCAGAGTTGACGGTGGGGACTGCCTAAAGAAAATGAGAGAGAGGTGCAGGAGGCCGAAGCACTGGGTCATGCTTCACACCTCGAGCGTGTGCGCGACGAAGAGCAGGAACTGACTGCCGAGCAAGTTGAAGCAGGCGTCCAGCCCTTCCGCTGCTATCTGCAGCCCCAATGCCAGCGCTGCGGCACCATCAGCACAGCAGCGGCACTGCTGCAGCTGCAGCGGCTGTGCCCGCCACTGGCCCAGGGGTTGGATTGGGCGCAGCGCCTTAGACCTGGTCTCGGAAGCGGTGGAAGGAGTCGGCGTCCTCGGTCGTGCCGTCCCAGGAGACGAAGTCGGACGGGTACGCGGCCTTGGTGACGAGCACGGCGAGCAAGCGGGCATAGAGCTCCCGACGGAGTGGCGGCCAGCGCTCGGCCACCGGCACGGTGTTGAGGGCGAGGAAGAACTCGACGGCGAGCTCGACGGCAGCGTGCCCCATGTTGGGCTCGGCGGCGCACCCCAGCACCAGCTCGGAGAGGGGCAGTGCGCCATCGCAGGCCGCCACCTCGGCTGCCAGGAGCTCGGGGAAGGCGCCCGCCACGGCCGCCGCGACCTGGCAGAGACCCCGCGCCAGGTCGGCGTATGCCACTCCGCCGCCGCCGTTGTCGTCGGCTTCCTCGTTGCCCTCCTTTGCTGCCGCCGCCAGGCTGGGGCGCTGGCGGAGGACGGCATCGACCGTGGCGCGCGCGGCACCCTCGCCATGGGGCCCTGCACGTGCCGTCGCCACCAGGTCTACCAGTACCTCGACCGCTGCGTCGAGCGCCAGCGGCTCCTCGGCTGTGCCGAGGCTCGCCAGCAGCAGGTGCCAGAGAGTGGGATGATCGCGCGCCATCTCGCCAGCCTCCATGGCCGGCACTCCCTGGCTGCTGCGTGGGCAGCAATGCACGCTGCCGGAGTGAGCGACCGGGGCCGCTAAGGGACTGACAGGGGCGACGGGAAGACGAGGGAGGAGGGAGGGAGGACGGGCGAGCGGCCACCTGTAGTCGAGCTTGAGCCAGCTGAGGAGCAGCTGCAGCGCGGGCAGGCGCAGGCGGCCGCCAGGGTGCAGGCAGCTGCCGCTGCCCAGCGCGCCGCCCAGGCACGCCGCCAGCATCCGCAGCACGTCACCGAAGCGCGAGCGCATCGCTACCAGTGCGTCGCGCTGCCGCCGCCTGCCCACTTGCTCCGTTTCCTCCGCCGCAGCCTGGTGGAGGTTCGTGTTGGGTTTGGGGTTTGAAGTTTAGGGTTAGGGTTCAGAGTAGGCGTGTGTGAAGGAGTCTAGTAGAGAGGAGGGAGAGACAGTGCCGCTTGGCGGCTCGGCGGCGCCACTACTGAGCCCGCAGTAAGACACGGACGTGGGGTCAAGATGCCGGGCCATGGCTCGGCACACTAATAAAGCCCCAAGTCGCGCAAAAAGCGTGATCTGGACATTTGAACCCTTGATCACGAGATTGGGGGGCTGGAATCTTATTGGGAGAAGCGCACCTGTAGCAACGAGATGACGACCGCCATGACCTGCTCTGCGGCGGGGCCGGCGGCGGCGGCCGGCGAGGCCGCCGCACGCAGCGCGTGGTCGAGGAGCTCGGCGGTGGTGAGCGCGCCAGCTGTCGCCATCGCAGCCGGGCCATTGGCTACGCTACCGGGCGCAGAGGATGCAGAGGCCGCTGCCGGCGGCGGCGTCCGGGCCGCGATGGCTGCCAGGAGCAGGCAGACGCGGTTGACGACGACTGGGGGGGCGCCGCCGGGCCCGGCGGCCATGAAGGCGGCGAGCAGCCGCGCGAGGCGCAAAAAAAAAAAAAAAAAAAAAAAAAAAAAAAAAAAAAAAAAAAAAAAAAAAAAAAAAAAAAAAAAAAAAAAAAAAAAAAAAAAAAAAAAAAAAAAAAAAAAAAAAAAAAAAAAAAAAAAAA
>WELB01000195.1:113721-142403 GCA_009602725.1 Spirogloea muscicola
AAAAAAAAAAAAAAAAAAAAAAAAAAAAAAAAAAAAAAAAAAAAAAAAAAAAAAAAAAAAAAAAAAAAAAAAAAAAAAAAAAAAAAAAAAAAAAAAAAAAAAAAAAAAAAAACAGAGCGGCGGCAGCGGCGGCGGCCAGAGCGGCGGCAGCGGCGGCGGCGACGGCAATGGCGGCCGTAAGAGCGGAGGGGGCCGTGGCCAGCGGCTGAAGCGCTGGCGCCCTGCCAGCCTGCGGAGCTCCGACGCCGAGGGCTCCAGCCGGGAGCTCGCCGCCGCCGCCGCCACCACCTGGCGGCCTTGAGCGAGCGCGTCACCGCTTTCCGAATGGGCAACTCTGCCATAGCTGCATCGGCAGCGTCCTCGCATGCATGAGAGGAACCATGCGCGAACTGAAATGACGGACGGCCAAAGTGGCGCAAGGACCTTGTACGTTCCTTTGGGCTGGCCTCTCACACAAGTGGGAGAGCCACTTCTTGGTCACAGCCATTGCCATACTTTGGAAGAGCTGTTTCTGCTGAAGTACCATGGCAAGCGCATCTGATGACGTACATTACCCACTGCACATTGACGCGCTCAGTAAGCACGGGTTAGCACATGAAGGTCGCTAGGCGATGCCTGAATACCACATGGCAAATTCCAAGCCCTTCTGCGTCCTCGAGTGCATGGAATTGTTTGGAGCCTCGGCCAGCGCCAGCGCCAGCACCAGGCTGTACGCGGTGATCCTCCCCTCACAGCAAGGCATTTGCTTGCAGTCTTCTAAATAGCAGAATACAGCAGGACGTGCTCTGTAGTCGTCTGTGCTGGTTGCAGGCAGGAGAGGGTGCAACCCCCCTTGATGTGCATCTTCAGCTTTGGTAGGAAAATAGAGGAAAGCTTTGGTTTCGCGCTTTCTGCAAGGACCTAAGCATACATGCCTCTCAAGTCGCTCAAATCATGAAGTCCCGCACCCACGATAGGGTCAGCGACATGCTTGCCATGGATGCACCTCTGGACTGCCTCCTATCCACGACCCGCTTCAATGAGCACACACCACTATCTGCTCTGCTCAGCTCTGCTGTGCTCTCTGCTCTCTTTGCTTTGACACGTGCCCCAAGACTGGGAATGACTCCCAAAGAGCGGGCGGTGGTCATGGCCAGCAAGTAGCAGTGGCGCGCCTTCAAAGAACAATGTCAACAGCAAGGGCTGGTTTATACGCTGTAATAAAATCAGACCGATGGGTGACCATCAGATCAACTTCTCAAAAGCACATCACAGTGCACCAGATACACTGGTGCAGATAGTCCTTGTAGATGCAAAGCAGCTCTGTGGGCAAGCCCTTTGCTGAGAAGCCCTAGGTGTAAGTTTGGTCATTCTTTGGATCGAAGACAAAGGCGCCAGCAAGAGAAGTGGTGCTAGTCTGACAATGAGCTTTCGCTGTGCTGTGCCAGGCCACCCACCTGAGTGAACAAGCAGCTCAACTTGCACCGTAATGACAGCCAGCAGCAAAGAATTGTAAGAGCAGTGCAACACATCGTTGAGACGATCTTCATGGCAGCGACGGCCCAAACGCAGCTACATGACATGGCTGCCAGCCACGTTCTCCACTGTTACACGAGCTGGACGGCGGCGATCATTGGAATCTTCTCACGAAGCTTCTGCGTGACTGCGACACGCACTGTCATGACGCCCGCAGCGGGCCCCGCGAGCTTCACCTTGGCCACTGGCCCATCAATCTTCACCAAGCTCAGCTCACCGCCGCCCGTGCCAACAAGATACGGCCGGATCTCTGCCAGCACCTTCTCGACGTTCTCCTCAGTAAGCGGCAGGCCTGTCTCCTCGTCCAGAACCTGCTCCACAGCCTCAATCTCGGGGATGCGCTCGATGAGCCGCCGCTCAATGCCCATCTTCATGGTCATGGTGGAGGACGGGCACGAGCCGCATGCTCCCTGCAGCTGGAGGCGCACGATGAGGCCGTCGATCTCGTACAAGTTCACATTGCCGCCGTCCGCCATGAGGTACGGCCGCACCTCGTCCAGCACTGACTCCACGTTGTCCTCGGTCAGCTCCAGGCCCTCTGCTGCCGCCTGCAGGCTCGACGCCGCTGCAACAGCGCCTGCGTGAAGCAAAGCCCCCACCTCGCGACTGGTAAGTGACACTTGATAGAAGCAACTGCAAGATGAATGGCAGAAGAACGTCGGCGTGCGGAAGGGCGGCTGCAGCAGGTTATACCAATAACGACACAGACTTGCTGCTGGCAGCGTAGGCATTTGGGCTTCTGGCAGATGAGTTCATGGCAGCGTACCTTCCCGGCGGCCCCTGCGGACCGTCCCGATGCTGGCTTGCCGCAGCCGCCGCGGCAGCGGTGCTCCGAGCTTCTCCCGCCAGCCTGCCCGCGTAGCGATGCTGCGCACGTGGCTCTGTCGCCTGGACGCCACTTCGGCACTGGCAGCGGCGTCGGCGGCGGCGCGTGTTCTGAGGCCTCTGGCGCGCAGCGCGGGCACTGCCTGCACCTCGACGCCATTGCGTCGGCACGCCACCGGAGCGGCGCCAAAATGGGCTTCGCCGCCAGTGAGCAACATCGCAGGCGACGCCAGGGCCTGCATGGCCGCGCTGGATGCTACGCAGGCGAGCGCCCGTTCGACTCCGGTCCCGCACAACACCGCGATGGCGGCAGCGGCGGCGGTGACGGCGGCGGCAGCAGGCCTCGGCTGCCGACGAGCTCGCCCTCGGCCTCAAGCGGCGGCTCTCCGGGGGCTCCGGGCGATCCCCCCTGGGCCCTCGCCTCCGCTAAGCTCGCGCCGGCGCCGCCACCCACCACGGTGCCTGCTCCGTCGCCGACGCCGCCGCCGCCGCCGTGGATGACGCTGGCGCTGGCGCTGGCGCGGAAGCCGCCGGAGAACGCGGCGGAGGAGGCGGCGCGGGGGGCGGCGGCTTCTGGAAGAAGGGGATCAGTGTGGCAGACGAACGGCGGCGTGGAACGTGTGAACGGGGGGGCCTTGGTGGCTTCCGTGGTCAAATGCCTCTGAGCAGATTCAGCGCCGCGCTGTCAAGCGCTACCTTCTGCCCCAGCCCGCGAGTGCGCCGCATTTCGACGGCCAAGCCAGGAAATCGGGGCCCCTATGCGCGCCGAGCCCACGCGGCGAGCCGGGAGAGGTGCTCGAGGCTCCAGCGTGGCACTGACGTGGCGGGTGGCTGCGTCCGGCGGAAACTCTGCCCTAACCCTAACCCTTGCCGCTGCCGCCACCCGGCTGTCAGTTCCGGCCCCTTGCCGCCGCCGCCGTCGCGGCGCGCCGAGCCGCCCTCCGGGCGCGCCGCGGGNCGGCGGCGGCGCGGGGGGCGGCCATGGCGTCGGACGAGGTCGAGGAGGTGGTGGACGAGCCGGCCTCCAAGGACCTGCGGCAGCAGAGCAAGGCCCTGGACTCCATCACGGACCATGTGGAGGAGCGGCAGATCGACTCCTCCCGCGTCCAGCAGGTCCGCCGCCGCCGCCGCCGCCGCCGCCGCCGCCGTTGCCAACGCCAAGGCCTCCTGCGGCGCAAGGGACCCACATGACCGATGGAGCCTGCCCTTGAGCACATTGTTGGAGTTTTGGTGTCCCAACAATGGCAGCCCTATGGGCTCACCGACGACTGCAACTGCACGTCCGACGTCCGTTGAGGCTTGACCGTGGCGGCTTGCAGGCAATGGCTGCCATCTCCGAGTCGTCCGAGGCAGACCGCAATGCTCAGCGCCTCAAGTACTGTTGCTAAACTCCACAACCAGGCTGCTGTACTCCATGCAATTGATAGCCAACAATGCGACCTCACAAGAACCTTGCTTCTAACTGCTTACTTTTCTAATCAGAAGTGATGCCGCCTATGCTGTGCGTGCAAATTCACTGCCGATTGTGCCATTCTCTTGACCAGGGAGAAGGAGTTGGCCTCCGTGACCATCAACCCAGAGGACGTGGACCTGATTGCCACGGAGCTCGAGGTCCAGTACCATCTTGCTCACATGCTACTGGCATTGCTGGGGTGACCAATTCATTACTTATGCAGGAATTGGCTATTGCCACATTTATGTGGTCTGACCTTACATGGACTCCTGTATGGGATTGTGTACCTTCCTCAAATGAACGTCATCTTACAGTCGGCTACCTGTCTAGGCATGTGCAGATGGACAGGAAGCAGGCGGAGCGTACGCTTCGAGAACACAAGGGTGACGCCGTCTCTGCTGTACGCTCCATGCTCCAGTAGCGTGCCCTCACTTGGACCCGAGAACGTATAATGACTGGCCAAAGGCAAGAGGACAAATGCACCCGGGTAAGAAATTTGTCTTGACTGGTCAATATCAGAGTCTTGGATAACAATGGTCCTTGGGAAGGCGAGTGAGACTGGTTGAGCCAGCTTGCCGGTCATGATCTCTGTCCATGGCCATGGCCAGAGATGTGTCTTACCTCAACGCTCTGCTGCTGCTCCTACTCCTCTTCTTGTCCTCATCGTGCTTCACTGGATGGCGCCTGCATTGGCTGCCCTGTGTTAGGAGGACTCAGTAGAGAGAGCACATCATGGCAGCAGACATATAACTTGTGGTATAACCAGGAGATTGACTGGGGCTCGCTTGATGTGGTCAGCAGGAGGCTGAAAGCATCGGCTCCTAAATGGGTATCTGTCCTTCAGCGGGGTTAGACGCCCGTGTGCACCATGGCCAACTTTTTGGAACACAAGCATCAGGCCTAGCTGCTGTTTAGGCCCTGAAGCAGCTTGTGTTTGGAACACTGACAACGAAGATTAGGTCAATCATACTCAAATGTAGATCATTTAAGCAAGTATTGAATTTGTGAAGAGCTCAATCGGGCGACCTGCACGCCAAGGAAATCGAAGGACAGAAACAGACGGTCAGCCTGACAGACACAGTCACAAGTTACAGAAAGCCTTGGAGAGAAGAGCCCCTTCATTGCGGGCAGTAGCTACTGTCTTATGCATCGCGCCGATATTCGTCGTTTCATTTCTTCTGTCCATCCTTCTGGGCCGGCCTTGTGGTTCTCCCTCCAGCAGTGCACTTTCTTGTCTTTCCGACGCGAGACCAATCCATCACTGCAGCACTTTCCAGATTGTAAGTGAACACTGGCAAATCAAAATCTACCCGTACTCGGGGCCGCCATGGGGGGTGCAAACGCTTGGAAGATGTACTTGGTGCTGCTGCAGCTCCTCATGTCACTGTCTTTCAGACCTTGTCCATTTCTATGGGCTGGCCTTTCCCAGCCACCAGTCAATCTGGCCGCGCTTCCTTCTTGCACTGCTTGTAGGGGCGGGCACAAGTGCAAGATCTGCAGCAGTGATGCTCATAAGTGGGTCTTGAAGTCCTGCACAGACAACTCGTGGCGGACCCACGCGTGCTAAGCCCTATCCTCAAGCGGTCAGCCCTGAAAGCCAGCTCATTCCCAATTACCATCGCCATCCTGACCACTTCTGAACTTCAACTTCAACATTGAATCCACAAGGCATCCTGGCTATGAGAGCTGGCAGGCCATGAACTGTTTAGCTACGGCTGTGCGATACCATGGCTCCGACATCGGCTGCGGCGGCACTGGCAGAGGCGGTTGCGGTCGTCACGGCGGGGCCCCAGCTCGCCTCCTTCGACTGGCGGGTCAAGGTTGGCAAGCGGCGCCAGCACCCTCCATGCAATGGCAGCGTGCGGCCCGGCCCTCGCAGCATGGTGCCTGCTGAGATGAGAAAGAGAGGCCGCTGGGGGCGCCACTGCTGGTCGTCGCCGAGACCTCCTCGTGCAATCTTGGCCTCTGAGGTCGACTGACAATGGGCACCGCGAGCTTGGCGGCTGCAGTACACGGTGTCCAGCAGCACGATGGCGGTGCTCGGCAAGCCCCTGCTCCGCCTGGAGCTCCACCTCGAGGGCGCGGCGCCGCCAGCTGGCGTTGATGGGTCCCAGGCCAACGTCTCCGCCACTGGTGCTGCTGCCCACAAAGTCATCGTCTCCGAGCTGAACGCCGAGGAGCTCGACCACGTCATACGGCAGCTGGAGGCCGCCTCCCAGGCATGGCCAGGCTCGTGGCAGCCACAGACAAATGCATATGCCGAGATCACTGCGACGAGGTTTGAGCCTTCTCGACACTAAGCTGGGTTTGGTTATGCAGGCGCTGGACGATGCTGGACACATGGCGGCCCCCCCGCTACAAGAAACACCGGCGGCAGGGTCGAGACCCACATGATGCGACTGCAATGTCCTGATGGGCGGGGCTACACACATGCTCAGGTGGACTACACAGCACCATCCCTGGAGGCGCAAGCGTAATATATTGAGGTATACTGAGGCACGGCATGACGGTTCCTTCCAGCGAGTCAGAAGGTGCTGAGCAGCAGTGCAGGCACACGCGTGGCCTGGCCGGTCGTAGTTACTGGCTGGCCGACCACGAGTTGTGTGGCACAATGTCTCCAGGTAAGCATACGCACTTCAAAGTTATTCTGGCGTCCGTCCAGTCGCTTGCATATCAGGCCTCACCTAGCTCAGAAGAGGCATGGCAGCTCGGCACAGCAGGTATACAGGAGATTGAGTTACTGAGCTCCTGTGACATACAAGATGTACAAGATGTCCACATACAAGATGTCGTCATCACTGCCACTTGGCAGGGGTCCGGCATGACGGAGTTGGGCAAGCGGCTGGAGTACGCTCTGTTGGGCCCGCAAAGTCAGCATGATGCATCTCAAGAGCCTGGTGCTACTTCCGCATGTATTGCAGACCTGGCTCATATTGTAGCTCGGGGATGGCACAGTCGCCTTCTGAGCCAAGATATAAACTGAGGAGCCCTTACTTCAATTTCAGTCCCTCTGAATCCTTAAAAGCGCATCTATGCAGGCCGAGGCAACCGCTGCTAGTGCAATCTATTGCTTGCCAATCCGGGCGCCACTAGTGCCACATCAATGTCCCGCCTATTCTGATCCGCCAGCTTCGGGAGTGTGGCCTGCCAGATCCTGAGGACTTCCGCATCCAAGTTCAGCTTATTGTCATCGTATTTACGATGACAAATTGGGGCCTGCAAGGGCCTGCAAGTTCTTCAGGCCCCTTGCCAGTGAGCAGGTTCCTGAAATTAATGTGTGCAAGTATTGTGTAATACATTATTGCTGTTCTTCAAGTGATTTACTTGTACTCTTGCACTTACTACTTAGAAAACTATTCAAATCCACTTTGCAGGGTCCAGATACAAGTCAATTCTGCATGTACAGGCAGGCAGCTCCTCTCCTGCCCAGAGATGCAGCTCGTGCAGCAACCATTGATCACAGTACCACAAAAAGCAGTGTGGCACAGGATGCTGAATACAGCACTTGTCGTGGCGGTGGAGACAGCACTACGCAACAGTCAAAGGCCTTCTTCGACCCTTAGCATTGCCAAAGCATTCATTTTGTAGATCCACGAGGTCAGTTCTTTCTTAAGGGGTGTGTTCGCATGCGCCATTGCCCAATAGAGTTGCAACCTTTGCCCATGTGGCCTCACATATGGTAAAAGTCTTTGAGAGAGGCTGACTTGTAGGCGAAGGGATGAAATATGTGTTGCCCGAGGTTGAAGTCGCATGATGGTGCCTTATTCGTCCAAGAGCAGCTTCTGGGTCAGATAGACGACCTCTTAGGAGTGATACGAGACAAAAGACAGGTGCAAGCATTGGTGCTACCTTCAGTCGTGTTGTTGAGCCAACATCACGACACATGCCTCGCTTCGAGATCTGGATTCCTGATTTGGAACAAATTAGACATTGCCGGCCCGCCGTTGACCTGGAATTTGGCGACCTAGTTGATCTAATCAGCAACCTGAAGTACGAGAACGCCATAGGCATAAAGATTGAACGTGTAGAAGAGGGAACCTAACATGACCAGTTGACCTTTTATCAGATTGCCTGCAGTACCTGGAGAAATAAGATCAGCGGCCAGCTCACAAGAATGGACAATGCCGGAAGGGTCTTAGGGGCCTGAATGCGCAAAACTCACTCAGTCAAGCAAGAGGGTAACGTGGATGACAACTCAATGACCCCTAATCAAGAGAATCAAGTCAGAATGACTAGCAGCTTGAGGAGCCGCCCAACATAGCTGGCGAAGTATACAGATCGACCTCTGCAATGAGAAGTATCCATGCGGCAATGGTAAAGACCCAAACCAAGCACTCTAACCAAGACACTCTAAGCAAGCAGCGCGGATGTGCGTTCAGATTACAGCTAAGTGAATACATTCTCCATCCAGGGCTCATCCAGCATGCCAAGACCTCTTCTAAGTGCCGCCTGCCAACTCTAGCCTCACTGATACTTGTTAAAACTGCGTCAAAAACGCCTAAGAACAAGCCATTATAGCGAGCTTTGGTGTAGAACATGCCTCACGCAGACAGAGCAGCGACTGCAAGTCCCTGTGTGGTGTATGCGTAGCTGCCAGCGGGATCAAACCAATCGTCTTGGCTAATGGAGCTAACTAGTCCTTGACAGACACAGCGATGAAATGAAGTCCTTGCAAGGAGGGGCAGTTGCAATCAGGCATAATGGTGACGAGACATCAGTGACAGAGCCCAGCCATGTAATCTCGTCCATGCTTCCAGCGTCAGACACACGCAGCTCACGCAGAAACTACTAAGTCGCTGAGGCCGTTGCTATGCTGTGGCTTAAGCTAAGGGCTTGGCGGCTAAGATTCAGAGTACTCTGGCGAAGGGGTCTGGCTAAGTTGCAGGTATTGTACTTGTACACAGGGAATGCAGGGGTGCTAAGTAGCTTCCTCATCGCTGTCGGCAGCACCAAAGGCAGAGGCTAGCTTGATGGCCGCAGCTGGCACCTTCTTTCCAGCGGGCCCTGTCACCGTCTGATTGACAACAAGAAGCACACTCTTACAATGAGCACTCCAAGCCGATCAAGCTGAAACTGCACAGCCTCACTTAAATCAAAGGCAAAATTGCTCATCCGTAGCAGTTCCAGACAGAGCAAGAAAAAGTGAACCCATACACACAACAGAGAATGGGCTAGGAGCACCTTGGCAGCAGTGGGCTTTCCTCCAAAGCCAAACTTCAGAGCGCTCCTCTGGGCCGGCGGCACAGCAGCCTGCATGGGCGGCGCTGCGGCCCTTCCTATGTCGTGCTGCGGTGCCACTACTGGCTGGCTGCCAGTGGCCTGCGCAGCGCTCCTGCGCTGCGTCTCCGCGCTGCCGGGGTCCGAGGCCACATCATTGCCACCGGCGGCAGACAAGCAACGTATCAGAAGTGAGACAGGACCTAGTCTCAGACCCCGACCAAGCCCCTACCCTGTCTCATGCAATCCAAAACCCTGACTGAAGCTTACAACAATCCTCCTGCATTCGTCGTACAATTTCGTAATTTTGATAATGCGCGTCAGAAGGCAGTCTGCAGGCACCATTGTAAGAGATCTAGCTCTAGAGTATCTATCAAAAGCCTGCAAGGAGAGGCTCACAGCTGCGCCTGGCGAGCAAGGCTCTTTTCCTGGCGTAACGCCTCGCGCTTGAGGCAGTCGTCCTTGCCGCCGCGCGACTGCTGGTCCTTCATGTCCTTGAACCGCTGTCATGATGCAAAGCCATGAACTTCAATCAAGGGCATCATCCCGCTGTCATGCCATTGCATGCGCAAATCAAGGAATCGACGAAATACTCTTTCCAGGTCATGAACTCATGCCTTGATCAAAGGAAGAGCATTCCTTGAGATCAACACTCAGGACTTATGCTTAGGTGCTTAAAGCTCAAGCAGTCAGGATCCTTAGTCACGAAATAAGGAGTAGCCAAAGGATGTACAATCTTGACTTCAAATTGTAGACAGCAGCTGAAGGTCAAAGACGTCTGGTGCCTGCACCTTGCGATGGTTGTGATCGTAGGAGCTGAGGTGCGTCTCAAACTCGGTGGCCTGCTTGTACTGCTTGTTGCAGAGCTCGCAGTAGAAGGCGCGGCGGATCTCCGTCACCTCCTCCTTGATCTTCGCCTCCCGCTCCGCGTCCACCTGGCAGCGCCACGGGGATCACGGCCAGCGCCGGGCGCCGGGGGTAAAAGCAGCACGAGAACACGGCTGTCGCTGCACCTTCATCGTCTCACTGGGGCACCGCCGCACCGAGGCCGCCCGATCCTTGGGCGCGCTCGCTGCGCAGCCGCTTCGGCGCAGAAGACGTGCTCGTTCACGGTGTCAGAGACGCAGCGACTTGCAGCCAGCGGTGGACCCGAAAGGTCTAAGGACGGCTTCAAGAGAGTTACATGTTCAGACGGCCTTGATGTTCGAGTGTAGGGGTTTACTTCGAGCATGAAGGGCAAGGGCTCGGGCCCTAAGTCCTACAACCCCACTCTGAGGTCAAGAGCCCTCAACATCAGAAGTGGATGACCTTGGAGGGAGCTCTGAATTATGACCTTGTGGCTGTTGATGCAGGTACATTATTGGGAAACATGTCTAGCTTGAGAAACCAGCCACTGCTTGCTGTCGACGCACAGGACCAAGCAATCTATAATTGCTTGATTGTCCAATTAGAGTGTGATGACTGATCGGAGCTTCCGTGGTGACTGAATAGACAATAAGACTCTAAGGGCCTCACTAACTGATTAGCAGTTGCCACATAGCGGCGGTTGGGGGGGGGGGGAGGTTCGAGGTTCAGCAGGCGCCTCACCTCCCGCTTGCGTGCGAGCTCCTCGGTCTCCTCCACCTCGACGTCCAGCCGGCGGCGCTGCACATTCTCCTCGGCGGTGTAGAAGTCGTCCTGCTCCTGCTTCCCCACGCCCAGCTTGGCGTCGCGCTGCCCGGCCCGGATTGGCTCCACAATGCCTGCGTCACAGCCGCCAGACCGTCGCTTACTCTTGCTCAGCTGACCTCTCACCGGAAGCTACGCCGCCGAACCCCTAACTTTGTAACATAAACCCAGGTCCTCACTCTGATCTCATAAGTATTAGCTCAATCCTAGGTGCGCACTCTGAGCCTGGTCTCAGGTCCTTAGCCACGGCATCGTGGTGAAGCAGAGCAATGGGGGCGCCAGCGGCGGCGTGGCCTCACCCTGCTCTTGGCGGCCGAGGCCGCGGCCCTTCCACCCCATCTTCTGCAGCAGCCGGAAGCCGACGTTGGAGGCAGCGATGGCGGTGTCCTCGGACGCGCGCTCCAGGCCCGCCGTGTCCAGGTTCTCGGTGATGCGCTGCCCGATGGGCATCCGGCGCTCGCCGCCCTCGTCGCCGCCGAGCCCGCGCCCGAGGTCGTCCGCCAGCGACTCCTCCTCGCGCTCCCGCAGCGCCTGCTCCAGCGCGTTGCTGTCGCTCTCCGTCGCCGGCCGCAGCCGCCACATGGTGGCCCACGACAGCGGCGCAGCCAAGCCGGCAATCCCAGTGGGCCTGCAGTCCTTCCGCAGGGCTCGCAGAGGGCTGCCCCAGCGAGGAGCGCAGCCGCAGTGGCTCTGGGTGCGCCCCGCCACGACCAGTTCCTCGGCAAGCTCGCGCGCTGTCTACCCGCGCTTTTCCGCTCTCTCTCTCCTCCCTCTCTCTCTCTCTCCCCCCCCCCAAAACCCCTTTTCCTCTCTCCCCCCCTTTCACTTAGCGACCTCTGAGTGCTGGCTCGTGGTTACTGAGCGGGTCAGCTCAGCAGCAAGTGTTGTGCTGTCTGTCAGTGCTTGCCTTGGTACTTGGCCACTCGGGCCCTCCATCACTCGACACACACTCCATTCCCCCCTCTGCCGCTGCCTTCCTCGCGCTCTTCCTCCGCCGCTGCTTGGCCGTCAGCAGCCGACTGCGGCCGCCTGGCTCCGCGGCGGTTCTGGGTTGCGACTACGACGTGGCAGCAGCAGCCAGTTGTTGGGACGGCTGCCTCACCTCGGCGTTCCACTGGAAGTCCGCCAAGCGAAGAGCAGGGTGGCCATGTGAGGAGCGCCTGCGCCGAGTCGCGCCTGGCGCTGGGCTGCAATGGACCACCCGGGCATGTCCCGCCGCACCGAGCCGCTGGAGAAGCCCGTGCCCTTCCGCATGTATGCGCCCTCTCCACACACCTCGCCACCGTGTGACCGGACTTGGTGGCAAGTTCATGCATCGCCAGCTTGCCAGTGATGAAGGGCAATGCAGCGGCCCAAGTCACATTGCAGCCGGGAGCGCTTGTCAGGCTGTCAGCCTCGAGGAGGGCTTGGCTATCATGGCACACAGCTTCGGTCGACATCATCCGCGGGGGGGGGGGGGGGGGGGGGGGCAAGGGGGGCAGCCGAGGTGCTGCCGCTGAGGTTCGGTAGCTAAAAGACGTGGGTCCACACTGCAAATCTTAGAGCTAAGAACTTGTACATAGATTTATGCTCCAACTTAGCCTGAGGGTTTCAACTCTGGGTGCTGACATGCAGCGCTACTTTCCCGGCTCTGAAGCCAAGCCTTCAGTCGGGCAAAGCACCAGCAGCCTATCCTGGCGCTGAGATTTTGTTGCGGGCGTCCTTGGCTCTGCGGCAAGTCGTCTGGCTCGCTCATTGAGCTGTGCTGACCCGGTTGCGGCAGGCCCACGGTGGACAACAGCCTCCCGGTACGCGTGGATGCCGAGTTTGATGGCCGCCGCTTCCGCGACGCCTTCACGTGGAACCCCAGTGGCAAGCACCCCCGTCACCTCCCTCTCGTAGCCCAGAAGTTGCTCACAGTCTGCCCAAAGGATCACAGTCATGTTTTGTAAATGAAGGACCGCGCTTTTAGATCCCGAGCCAACACCATCTAGAATTCACTTCACACTAATTCCACTAATCATTGATCAGAAGCTTAATACACTAGTCATTGATTAGCTTAAGGCCGCACAGCCTGAGTCCACCTCCCAGCTTTTGCATCCACACTCCTCAACCACGCGGCGGCCATTGCCTGCGTCCTGCGCAGACCCTGACAGTGATATCCTGCCCTTTGCCCGCCGCGTGGTGCGGGACCAGAGTCTCCCCAACAGCTTCGTCGCGCCCGTTGCACAGGCCATCCAGGTCAGCCTCTCACTGAGCAGGCTTTGTCCTTGCATCAGATTCTAGCTGGCCTGATCGAGGGTCTGCAGAGATCTGATGACAAAGAGGCCCATATCTCTATGGGCGCGCACTTAGCTTTCATATCAATGACTCGTCACCGGCCTTGACCGGATGCGGGCGGCCTGCAGACACGGCTGGCTGATTTCACATCGTACAGGGACCAGCAGCTGTCCACGCAGGAGAAGCTCCAGACTCTCAAGGTTCGCTTGCTGTTGCTGTTGCTGCCTGAGATCCTGAGCTTCCTGAGAAGCGCCCAGTGTCTCGCAGTGCCAGCGAGTGCACGTGCTCCAAGCACAGACTTGACTAGGAGTCTTGTCTGAGCGCCGTGCTCAGCGCGTCTGAGTTTGCCAGTCGGCGGTGTCAAATTTCGATATACTGAAGCAGCTATGTCCCTCATTGTGTTCCATGCTGCAGCTGGAGGTCCGAGTCAACAACCTGGTGTATCGGGACCAGATACTTTGGGTGAGCACACTCTGTGTTTCGAGAGGTCGCTCTCTCTTTGCTGCAGCGCAAGGCAGGCATGCATGCGTACATGGTGCTCGTCCACCATGCCTGATTGCGCAGTTCAGTCCTACCTAATTGAAGGATCTGCCATGACCTGGTTGTCTTCGGGAGCGTGTCAGTGCTGTGTCTATCTTCCTATGGCACTGACATTCACGAGTATGCTTGACATACCTAAAATCTCACTGTTGGCTTGAAAATTACTGTAGCTCACCAAGTGTGCTCCCAGCCTTGCATGTGCAGGATGTTGCCAACCACAGCAACGATGTGGACGCCTTTGCCAGGAATCTCTGCGCAGACCTGCAAGTCACGGATGCGGAGTTGGCTGTGAGAAACCTTTATGCAATTTGTGCTCTCCACTATTGAGCACTGTGGCTGGAGCGTCATCAGTTTTTCCCTTAGGGCAGTACATTGGTGTGACTCTGAAACATGCAGCAGGCCTGCTGGAGCAGCTCAAGATGGCTATGCAGAGTCCCTGGGACAGGTGTTGGGTCATGCAAGTGGCTTACTAGCCCAAGTCGTGCTTTTATTACAGCTGCTTGGGTTAAGTGATAAGTGGCTCGATCTTTATTGCACGGAGCGACAACATGCTGACCTCCGGGGTGGATTCGTGATGCAGCCGGCCATTGCGGTAGCCATCAGGGAGCAGCTGTATGAGGTTGGCCCTCTTCCTCCCACAAGACCTAGACGGATGTAGTCTCAAGCTTCAAGTGATGCTTTGTGAATGGGTAATGCAATGTTATTTGGCAGTAATTATTAGATGGCCAGGGAGATCCAACTGATAGCTTCTCTTTGGTCTCCATGTCTGAGCAGTATGCAAAGCAGAGCATTGTTGGCAGAGACAGCCGTGTCGGAAACAAGTCGCGGCGGGAGCGACGGGGCTCTGGAAGTCCGTGGTTGCTACAAAGCAAGTAAGACCTCAGCGAATTAGTACATTACAGGTTGCAGCTGTTGTTTCCTCACTAGGACATTGAAGGCCCGTTGCAATGACTCTCGTCGTGACATATGCAGCATCCTCTCCTTGGTGCAGAGCAAAGAGCACAACGGCGCATGCCCTCATCAGGCAACACGGCGTTGTGCGGTAAGTCCTTGCCTTGGCATGTAGAGCAAGATAGTGGCATAAAACATAAAGGTGATCAGGCCCTATTGCAAGAGAGAGTCGGTGTTCCGTTGGTGGTTAGTAATCAAGACTGGTTGACGTTGTTGGGGCCAATATTGTTGAACTTCAGCGTCACGTCTGCCATGGGCTGGTAACCTTGTGCAGGAAGCGGTCGGAGTGGGCGGCGTACAAGCCGGCACTGGAAGTCCTCACGGAGGAGGAGGCGGAGGCCTTTCGAGCCAAGGAGCTCCATAAGTCTAAGTCTGCTCGCTTCGCCTGCAGCTCCCTTTTGCTTTACTTGCTTGCGGTGCACGCACCTTTGGTGAGCAGGTGGCCAAGTTGACATAGTCATAAATGACTATTCTGCTTCTTGATGCACAGGATTTGGTAAACTGCAAGCACAGGATTTGGTGAATTGCAAACAACCTTTGCTTATGTAATCAGATGTCGCATCCTGCAGGATGAAGCGCCTGCAGGAAGATGCCATTGATAGGTAGCAGCCGCCACCACTGGTGTCTTTCTAATGGTGAGGACTCGCCTCTCAGATTTTCTGCAGTTCTTTAAGATAGTGACAGGTCAATTGGCAACTCTGTTGTGAAAGTCTTGAATTGCAATGTCGTTAAATTTTGGCCCCCTTTCTGTACCCCTAAGACGGCTTAGGTCGCAGACTGTTTGCTCGCCTCACCACAATGTGCTGCATCGCGTTGTGGCCGAGCAAGGTAGAGTGTGATCTTTGGTAAGGTGTTAGCTTGGGCTGCGCATGACACACTGTCACTTGCAGCGCAGCACCACATAAGGGGCTTCGGGAGGCAAGAGGCGGTGGAACCCTGCCTGACCAGTGCTGCCTGCATTCCCGGAGGTAAGCCCGAGAATGCACAGGGCCTGGCTGGGGGTTCTCACATTTGCTACTCGTACAGAAGTAGAAGCACTCTAAACTACTGATGGCTGTGGATGATTAGCGCCAGAACGATCTGGAAAATTGCCGGCCAAATAATAGGCAGCAGCAGGAGGAGAACGCTGCAAATCGAGCTACTCTCGTCTCTGACAGGAACAATAATGCCCACAACGGACTCTCACAACAATCTCTCACAACTTTCTGCGGTTTCTATGCAGATTGGCAGATGAGAGCGCGCTCCCTTTACTCAACGCAAAACACGGCAACCATACACCACGAGAGGTGGATTTGGAGCCGAATTCGTAATGAAGTGGGTCAAAAATACGGGTGGCCATGCATGGCCAGCCCAACTTCTTCAACTTGTGTCACTGCTGTTTCAGTGAGCTATGGCTTGGCTGCAAACACCTGCATCAGAGCAGACATCTGGAATGATTCCACATGATTCCACAATCTTTCCAAACGGGCACCTGGCTATGCGGGATGAATTACTTTTCCTTCTTTCTTTCCGCAAGATATCCAAAGCGGGACAGGGTAACGTCCAAGAGCGCGGCCTCCGCCCGCATGAGGTTCCTAAAGCAAAACAAGATTGAATATACCAAACAGAAAGAAGGGTATGGGGCTGTACTAGGGCTTGGCTCCGCCTGGCTTGGCTGGCCGCTACCTCGCCGCCGCCATGGCCGCCACGACGGCTGCGGCGGCGGCGACGGCGGCGGCGGCGGCTCCGAACGGGGCGCTGGAGGACGGCGTCCCAGCGGCGCTGGCGCGCTTCCTGCGCCGCCACGGCGTCGACCCGGCTGTGTACCGCCTCGCCCCGGCGCTGCCCCGTTACGTGCGGAAAAAAAAAAAAAAAAAAAAAAANCGCGTCTCGCCGCCACCGCCGCCTACCGCCGCGGCCTGGTGCGCCGCCGCCGCCGCCGCCGCCGCTGGCGCTGCCGCAGGGGCTCCGGCCACCCCCATGTCCAGGTTCAGGGCTTAGGATTCGAGGGTTTAGGGTGTCCGCGCCGGCATGCAGGTCTTCGGCATGGACGCGGCGTCGGGCGCCGCCGTGGTGGCGCTCCGCCTGCGGCCAGGCGACGACGTCCTGGACCTCTGCGCCGCGCCAGGTGGCCCTCCTCCGCCTAAACCCTGAACCCTAAGCCTTGAACCCTAAAACCTTGATATGAACATTGTTGTGTAAAATGCCCCCTCCCACTGCTCGCGGACTATGCTGCACCATTGCCGCGCTTACATCTTGCTGGAGTGCTCTGCGCACTAAGCTAGCTCGAGTGCACTACGCACGGGGCTCGAAGTCAAACTATCTGGGGCTCCAGAACGAGGGTGACAGTGAAGAGAACGATCAGGGTTCGGCTTCAGTGCGATCTTGGCGTCCTGCTCGTGCCAACCACGAGTTCAGCGCGCACTGCTTGTTGAGCCTCCTTGACCTGGCGGAGCGCCTGAGATGCTGGGGTGCCGCTGGTTGGGTTTAGGATCTAGGGATTGGGTTAGGGTTTAGGTTAAGGTTAATGGTTTATGGTTTAGGAATTAACACGTCAGGGTTGAATGGTATAGGAGTCTTGAGTATCATTTCTGCGCAGGCGCGAAGCTGTGCATGATTGCAGAGGCACTCGGCGGTACCGGCTCCGTCACCGGCGTGGACGTCTCGGCGCCGCGGCTGGCAGCCTGCCGCACCATGCTGGTCAAGTACGGGCTGCAGCACCGCTGCCGCCTCTTCCTGGGCGACGGCCGCCTCTTTGCTCGCCCCCCAGCCTCGCCTGTCGGCTTGTCCCCGAGCAGCGCCGAAGACGGCAGCGGTGTGGAGGGGCTGGACTCTCACTCCGCCTCCGCCAGTCCAGAGACGGCGGGGCGGGCCAGGGGCAAGGGCGGCCGTGCTCGGCACCGTTGCGCCGGCGGAAGACCAGGAAGGAGCGACGGGCCGCTCAAAGGTTGAGGAGGTTCGCAGCTGCAGGAGGGGATGGCGGAGGAGAGGCCGCTTGCGAGCTCTTCTATTCAGCCGGGCAGTGGAGCGAAGATGGCACCTGTGGCAGCGATGCCGACGGCGCTGTCTGGACGGGCCACTACGACAAGGTCAGCTGGCCTGACATGTTTGGATTCAGATATCCATGGGTAGGGCCGAGATATCGAATATTGGGGCTGAGATACCAAGATTCGCTTTGCAGTCAGCAAAGTGTGCTTTGAAGTCTAGCTTTGGGGGGGGGGGGGGGGGGGGGGGGGGGGGGGGCTTGTGATCGGTATGTTGTCAAGCCCTACAGTGACACCAGGGCACCTGCTTCGATGCACTGTCCATAGCTTCTAGTGACTTCTCCCGAGGCGCTCAGTGGTGCGTCTGGCTATGACAAACACTTCAGGGCTAGATGTTAGGACCTAGATTCTGACTCCAGATCCTGCATGTCAAGTATATACATACACTTCAGCATGCCACATCCAGCTCTATGCTGCAGGTGCTTGTTGACGCCGAGTGCACTCATGATGGGTCACTGAAGCACATCACCAAGTACGACACCTGGGGTTGGGACACACTGGAGAGGCGTTTCCTGGACTTGCAACGACTTTCCACGCTTACTGATCTCCAGGTGCAGACAGAGCCCGTTCTATTACAGAGAAAGAGGAACCAATTATGTAAATTTGCCCTACTAGTTGTTGTTAGGAAGTATCAATGTTTAATTATGTCCTATTCCATGAGGACACTTCCCAGTAGTATTCAAGCATACAGGCATTTAGTTAGACAATGTACCCTCCCCCCTCCCTCTTCCCCGCTTTCCTATTCCCCACTCCTTCCTCACCATTCATACTTCATACTCTTGTATATATGAAGCCCTTGTGAGTCTCCCTCAAAGAGAAGCACACTCTTGACCATGTAACAGTGCACACTGTTGTCACTTGTCCCAGTCCTAGCTGTGCTTCTTGCTGCAAGGCTGCTGCAGAATCTCATACTTTTGTGGTGCTCGTTGCCAGGGGGCGCTGCTGGCGAATGGCTTCAGCCAGCTGAAAAGTGGCGGCATCCTTGTCTACAGCACCTGCAGGCAAGTATTGACCCTGCAGAGGCGATAGAGAAGACTGTTGTTATTATGTCAAAGATCCATACAGAGCAGATCATAAGATCATATAAGCAGCTCGCATGGTATTTATTAGAGAGTTGCTGTCTGATAAATATGTTGTCAAGTGGTTTCCTCTGCAGCTTCATTGTAGATCAAAATGAGGCAGTTGTGAACGCGTTTCTGCACGCCCATCCAGATGCTGGTGGGCAACTGCAGACTTGCTGGGTGTAAAGTAATGGGTGTGAATCATTGTAGATGATATGGTTACACTCCGAGATCAATATAATACTCTGTGATGCCTGATCCGAGTACAAATTTACCACTGGACACATTTTATAGCTTGCGGTTGCATCACCTTTCTTTTTCCTGCCAAAGTGCCTTTTCAGCACGAGGTATTCGAGCACGAAGTATTGGGATCGTGATAAAAGCTCCTCCACATATTGTCCAGAATTGCTCGCCGTTGTCGGTTCGGCCAGCTGGCCATGCAAGCCGGGGGGCATTGCTCACTCCCTTCGATTTGACCCGGCCATATCGAATACAAGCGGCCTTTTCCTGGCCTGCATGACCAAGTGCTCACAATTTGCAGATGAAGGCTGAGTTCACTTCGGACCTCAGTCAGTTCTTTCTCAGATTCGCGAAGCAGACTTGCAGTCGAATGATGTACTTCGAGCCAGGGACAAGGCCAGGTATTAGCTGCATTGTCAGGCTGCTGCTCTCTGCCAGATGAGATTTTGTCTTCTGCCGATGTTGATCAGTGCCTCACCTTCTATGGCAGTGGCAGTGGCTGCCCTGAAAGGGGTTAGCAGAAGAGCTGGCATTGTGTTTACTTATTGCGAGCAATATGTGTCTTGCACCGTTAGACCCATACACCTCCATGTCGACTCATCTTCTCCTGCAATCAGTTATTGATCAGTGTTGTTATGGTATTGTATGAAATGCATGTAGCAAAGCCATCGATCTTGTTGCGTGCTCGCTGGGGCTATACTATCTTTTTGGCACCTTCTCCCAACGTGATCCGTTTTGCTCGTTCTCACTGTCGGCACGTCCACCACGCTCTCCTGCACTTGTGCACAGCTACTTTCTGGCCTGCCAGCTCTGTCTGGGATTGGGAAATCGCTGCTGCTGTTGTTCCCTCCACATCGGTGGAGGACAGCGACAATAGGTGTTTCACCGCAAACACCATTTGCCACCATCAGCTCCTACTGAGGGTGGACCTCTGCAAGGCTCCGAGAGGCCTAGGGACGGCTTTTTGAATATTTCCAATCTGCTGACTTGCTGAATGCACCATACCTTGAGAACAGCCTCCGTTCGTGGCTTTGGCTGGTATTATTGCTCCAGTTATTTATGCGAACTGTTAGTTTGTAGTGATACTGTTAATTTGGAGTGATTAATCCTGGAAGCGAGGGAGAAGTGCCTGCTGAAAGGTCAGACTTTTGTCTGACCTGATGGCAGCTGCATTTAGGAAATGGCGTGCACTTTTTGACATCTTGACATTGCTTATTGCAATGGGCTAAAGTCTGCACGACAAGCATTGCAGGCGAAGGAATCCTCCTTGTCGAATGCCAGCAGCTACTATGTTTCTGGTGGAAATATTGACAATCTTACATCCCATCTGCGAAATTCTCACATCTCTGCCATCTATTGTCGCCTTAAACACAGAGGAGACTTTAAAAGATAACTCTTCGACATGATCATAACCTCTTCTCTGTTTCTAAATCGACAATAATGGCAGAGAGGTGAGATGCATGTGAGATTGTCAATAATACACCGTGAACATAGTTGCTGCTGGCATTTGGCAAGGATAGAAGTTTCGCCTGCAATGCGTATTTATCATGCAGCAGCCATCATCAGAGGGAGTTTGGACTAACCCAACTGATTAGCAACTTCTTTCTAGTGATGAGTATTTGTCCAGTGGTGCAACACCATCGGAAAGTTAGAGAGTACTTGCTAAAGAGCAAACGCCAGCACATCCAGTCCCTGCTGTAGTACAACCACCTGCAGCTGCCGAAGTCCTTGCACCTACTGCAAGTTGAACAGCAGCACCACTTGCACCTAGTCATGCCTTCACGGCATTGCAGGGGGGGACATGTGTATTAAGAGATGGGGAGGCCATGTGTGGCCAAGTACAAAGGCAAGCACATATATTCACGGCATTGCAGGGGGGCCCTTCTTCTCTTTCTCAAGCTCTTGCATCTGATGATGCTTTTCTGTGGCAGGAAGCTGCCGATGTTGAGTATGCATCTCTTATCAGCAGTACAAGTGGCAGCTGACTTCTCTGGTAGAATAAACATGGGTTGCAAATGGGTGCTACGCGTAAAAAAGAATGCAGACAGTAGCGTGGATCGATATTAAGCTCGTTTGCTAGCAAAGGGACACTCTAAAGTAGAGGGAGTATCATTTCTGTTATTTTTGCTTAAGTGGTGAAGTTCACTTGCAGACAAGTAGGTCAGAGTTTGCTTCCTGATGGACATAGCTCTCAGGCTGAATATATCTGTCAACATCACATTTAAGAAAGGCAGTTTTCACGCCCATATGATGAAGCTCAAATTTTTCCAGAGCTGCAATAGGCAGTAATACAAGAATAGAAGGGAACTTCGACACTGGACCGAAGGTTTCAGGACAAACGAATCCCTCTATTTGGGAGTATCCCTTCGCTACCATACGAGCTTTATATCTATCCACGCTTCAGTCTGCATCTCTTTCAATGCGTAGCACCCACTTGGCAATAAATACACTTTCCACCAGGAGGAAGAGGAGTCAGCTGCCACATTTTATTTTCCATAAGAGATGCATACTCAGCATTGACAGCTTCCTGCCACAAAACAGCATTGTCAGGCTTGTCAGGCTACAGGTGATTGTATTTCAGCAGGGATCAGTCGGCTCAGTCCAATTCCCCACTGATGATGGCTGTTGCACGATGATTAAGCATTGCAGGCGAAAAATCTCTCTGTTCCTGATGCCAGCAGCCACTTTATTCCCAGTGGATGTATCGATAATCTCACATGCATCTGCTGAACACTTCATCTCTGCCATGTATCGTCACTTAAGAAACAGAGAGGGTGCTTCATAGCTGCGAGGCACTTGTGATGATTGGCTCAGGGGCCTCCTCTTTGTGGCTCCAGGTCTGCTGGACCAATTTCAATGCCATCCTCACAGACTGAGTGTGAGGCTTGTAATGTCTAGGGATCAGGTATAGGGTTTCGCACCATGAAGTATTCAGGTCTACATTCAAGCTCCTCATATGTCAGTGAGACATGGCCTATTGGCGCACATTTGGCATCCATGATGCCAGTTCACGGCAGCCAGTCGACAATATGATCAAGCTTATCACTTCCAGTGCTTGGACAATTTTGAGATTGCTTCTGCGACCCGGCTTTGTTGCAAACAATCACTTACTCGGATCGCCGTGCCCGTCTCCCTGGGCTGCCACCTCATTTACGTGATTTGGACTTGCACTACTGCTATTCTCTGGCAGATGATCTCATAAGATACTGGAATCTAGGGTTTAGCATACAACTGTTCAATCGATGCTGCTGCTGCCAAGCAGCTCATAGCAGGAGTCTCAAAAAGTAAATGAGTACATGCTCAGTTGCTCATCACTAAGCGGCCATATTGTTCCTTGACCCAAATCCTGGCCAGGACTTGTCCTGGCCAGGACCAGTCCTGGCCCCAGTCGTCACCAGGGGGGGGGGATCAAAGACAAGTCTGAAGCATGATGTAGACGTTGAGCTACCAATATGAGAGGGACACCTTTCCACATATCATCGAGCGAAACCCCAAACTTCCAAGTGGACTAAGCTGAAGTCCTCGGAGCTACATTGAAAACCAATTAGTAATCAGCAAACAAGTAAGCAGCATCTTAACAAGCAGTCAAATACTTGTCACACCTGCATTCCCAATGTTGCAGTATTTTATTCAGAGCGTGATGCTCAGCGAGGAGGGCTAGGGCGTCCTGGAAGGTGAGCACAGCCATGAGTTGCAGCCTAGAAGCCTTGAATAGAGGAGCGAGGCTGACAACATCACACTGCCGCCGCTCAGGCGAAAGCTTTACACTTGTACCTGGCAAGGGAAAGACTATCAAAGGTCTCACATGGACCACTGTGGCCCGTGAGCAGATCACCGTGTAACAAGATGCTGAAATGACCCCTGCAAATCAGCCACCACTGCAGCATATGAAGCGAAGTATCAACATACAAGCCTAATCGAGCTCATATCAAAGCATTAGATTTTGAAGTGAAGCAGGAGCAGATTTACACACTGATCTGGACTTACCCGCCCCCCATGGCCAGCATGCTAAGGTTGGAGAACATGAAAAAATTATTGGCGTGCGTCCACCGGTAGGCTCGCAACTCAGGATGCACCTAGCTTCATACAACATCCAGTTATAATTCATTTGACAACCCATAGACCTATTTGATCGCTGAGCAATCCTTGTCCAGACAATCTGCCAGATGTGCAGAATGGGTGCAGCTTGGGTTTGCAGCGGCTGGCATCCTGTGACAAAGATGCAGCAAGGGATAGAACATCACAACTCCTGGCAGCTGACCTGAAAGACGAAGCATTGGCCATTGCCATAATACCGAGTAGCAACCTTCCATTCTTCGGAGGTGAAGCAGCCAAAAACCTGACATGTAGATCAGTGTGCAGGTCAGCAGATTAGCCATGCAAGCAGACAAAATCTCAACACCAAGAGATATACAGAAATTACACTAAGCCTGATACTTCAAGAGTCGTTATGCTGCAAATCACACTGGCCAGGAGTGGCTCAATGGAAGTTGTCATTACAAGCATGCTTTCCCACAACAAATATAAGGCCTAAGCAAGGACAGCACAGCTCCATGACATGGCTTGCAATCAACATAGGTTCTGCATATGCTGCAGCTTACATGCTGCCTGGTGTCCCTGATGATAAGGATGGATGGTCCTTTTCTCACAACCTTGCGGTACAGGTTCTTCAGGCTGCAATGCCATAGACAACAGACAGACTGTGATTGCTTGCCAGATATAGTCAGTTACTTGGAGGATCACCAAAACAGGCACGTCAAACACAGTGAGAATGGAAGGTGCAAGCCAGCATACCTGATGCCATCTCTGGACATACTATACAGTAACACCCACGTGGACAAGCGGTAGCGTACGGGAAGAGCGGCCGCCAACTTCAATGACCACAAGCTGCGTGCTGGTCACAGCATTGCAACTTACGACATTGTTGCTGGAAACAGCTCAGGCATTGTGGACTCCAATTGCTCTTATGAAGCACGTAAAGAGCATAGGCATTTGTACTCACAGCACGGAAATGATTGTCTTTCAGTACAAGAGACTGTCCTTCTCTCTTTGGAAGACACTTGCCCTCCACCATGATGGAGCCCCAGGAGATCGTGTTCTCACTCACGCCCCCTGACCTGCTATTGTGCACCTTCTGCTCCGAGGGTGCCTTGGTCACTCCCAGTTTGGGACTCAGCTGTTCTACGTCTGCAAATCTCATCGGTATCCTCAAAGGCTTGCCACCCTCCCTCCACACTCCAGCAGGTTGCCCTGTCTCAAGCCCAGCTTGGCTACAAGTTGTGGCAGTTGCACTTTCTTTTGGTCCTAGAGATTTCCCCTGTGTTGACATAGTTGAAGTGCTGCTCATGGCATCAAGGGCAAGGTGGGTTTCATCTGCTGGAGTCCTCCTTTGCAAGGAGAGCTTCGAGTGCAGACGATTGTCCAGGATTGAAGCATTCCTGGCTGTCACGCCTCTGCCAAAGCTGTTGCTGCCCCTCCAGGGCCCCTTGTTGGCAATCAGAGCGGCCTTGGCGGCGGCAGATGCCACAACCCTTGTGCTGTCACTCTCCTCAGACCAGAGCTCCAGGCGTCTCAATATGAGACTGAGCCTGCTCAATGTGCACCACAATTTTATCAATTTTGGGCTCATCAAGTAATCAGCAACAGCACCAACATAGTTGCACACATGACTTTGATCTGAGGCCCTCTCAGAACTATCAAATATTCATGCTGACAGTGCAAGTGTATCAATTGTCTACATATTACGCCAGATGGCCTGGAGGTGAGGCCCGTAATTACTACCAATGACTCACCCAGCAGAGGAAGTCTTAAACTGAAGGCGCTGCAGAGGCCCTCCAGAGTCTCCCACCTTCCAGAGGAGCTCGAAGGTGGCGAGGTCTTCCGGATGAGCTTCAACCTTCGGCCTCAGACTACCGCCATTGCCACTCTTGTCAAGGTCTGCAGAGGGCTGGACCAGCGTCATCTCTTGACCGTTCCTCTGCGGCCAGGAGGCATCTGCCCTGCCATCGGCTGGCCTCGCCACTGTTCCTACTGGTGGTTGCTGAGAGTCTGTCGTCAGTGCTGGAAGTGAGGGACTGACTGAAGGCCGCTTGTGGGTCCGCCACTGACGAATGTGCAAGGCTGCCGCCAGCCGGTCCTTCAAGGTCCATTGGTCCTGCGATCTCGAGGAAGGGGAGGAAGGGGCGGCAGCTTCACACGGAGGGCCGGCCTCTTGGACGCGCCGCAGGCCGACGAAGCTGTCGGCGTCGATGCGCGAGCCCTGCAGGCCAAAGTCGATCTCCGCGAGGCCACTCTGCAGCTGCGTCTCCAGCTGCAAGCCAACTACACATGTTGGTCATGACCACCTTATTGAATGATGGACGTCACGACCACTACGAAAGTATGACATTATACTCAGCTTTCACGCGGCAGATCGCAGCGCATCAACACAAATTTCCATTTCGCGACTGAAGCGACCGACGGAGCTCCGTGCCACAGCATGGCCTCCCCTGCTGCGCCGCAGATAGGGATTGTGCGCCTCCTCGATGGCGCCGCGGGCCAGCCTCTGCGGGAGCTTCACCTTATCGCTGCCGATGAGGATGAGGAAGGGGACGTGCGGCGGGGCGGCGGCCTCGCCAGGACACCCGAGCGTGCGGCCGCCAGCTTCGGCTTGCGGCGCTGGCTGGCTGCTGCCAGTGCCGAAAGCCATCGTGCCGGCGGCCGAATCGCGCGTCGGCGGCGGCGGCGGCGGCTTTGGCGGCGGCGGAGGCGGCCCGTCCACGACGACGGGCCGCAGCGGCTCTCCCTCGTCCTCATCGTCCTCGCCGCCGAGCGCGGCCTCCATGCCATGCGCCGGCGGTCAGGCGCCGCCGCGCCGATGCCGCCGCCNCCGCTGGCCTTTCCGCCCGCCCGCCTGGCGCCGCGATGGCGGCGGCGGCGGCGGTGAAGGCGGCGGCGGCAGCGGCGGCGGCGGCGGCGGCGGGCGTCGTGTGACCCGCGCGCGGCGGGCCCGGGGCCCCTCCGCCACCCGGCACAGGCCCTTGAGCCCTAATTTCTGGTGCCTTGGATCCCAAAACCCTAGCTTGACGTGGTGCTGGTTGAACGGGCACCCAATCAATGGTTCACTGAAGCACCTGGGCCTTTCATGAGGAGTTTAGGAAGCGCGGCCAGATTGACTGGTGGCTGGGAAAGGCCAGCCCAAAGGAATGGACAAGGTCCGAAGGAGCCGGAGTGCGAAGGACATGAGCAGTCCAGCCTTGCGCTAGTACCTGTAGACGAGATTACGCCTTTCCTTAATCGCTTGGACCCTTCTGCAGTTGATGCAGCTCCATCACTCCTGGATATCTTGAGACCAAGTGGCTCGGCCTGCAGATTCAATTTACATGAAACAGCTCAACGCTTGCATGCAAGTATGTACGCAAGCTTCTTCCCAGGGCCTCGCTTTGCGTAACCCCATCTCTAGCATTTCCTCCTTTATCTTTCGCGTGAAGCGTGTGTTGGCTCGGCTTGGCCTCCCTTCCACTTCATGCACACTGTGCACCTTCTCTCTTATTCTCCCAAATCGAATGGAGAGTCTATTTAGCCTACATAAAATTGACCAATGAATACCAACAGCTTATCACGAACGGGCCTTGCGACTATAGATTGTGTTCTAGCAGAGGCTGCTCTGATGTATTCGATGACAGCTATAGCTTTAAGACAGCTCACAATGATGCAGGTACGGCTCTTACAAGTCCAGCTTGTTTGGCTGGTCGCTAATATGGAAGGCGAAGCTGGCTGACCAGTGAACTTGCTGTACTACAATGCAGTCACCACTTGTATGTTGTCTTTTTCACGCTCCTGCATGATACGGTAACTGATACAGCAGGGGCAGAATTCTTGTATATTCCTAAGACGCGCACAATACAAGCACAAGCTAAAGTATAGGAGTCAGTAGACCTTGCCGCTCAGAAAGCCGTCTGGTTGCCTGATCCATCCGGAAGCAATTGTCTCCCAGTCATGCAATTTCATGTAAGTTGCTAGGTGATCTGGGAAGTACGAATAAAACCACCACAGTTCACTCATTCCTTGTCTTCACATTCCTGAAGGCGCCCAGCTTTCCAATACTTTGCCCCCTTGCCTGGTCCTAGTGACCTCCTCAGTTACCTGGTCTCGTGTGAAGCCAAAGTGGGCCTCGACTGATGAGGCAGTCTTGTGTTTCGGCACTCTTTGAAGTCCAAGGAGCAGGTTACCACGGGATTCAGCACTGCTGCAGTTGCTCAGCAAGGCCAATGTTCAGTGGCCTTACACCTGTGGACCACTGTAGAGGATTCTGTTTTTTCCTGAGGGTGAGTCACCTTAACTGCCCCTCATCCGGGTGGTACATGGTGATGGTACAAGCAATCCAGAGACTTTGCGCAATACAGCTATCAAACGCCAACAAAATGATGCTAGCTGCATCAGCAGCTCCTGTGACTATCACAGCAAGAGGCTTGACGTGACAAGGCAAGCACATTCATTGAGCCCTCTCCCACGCACAACTGTGCAAAAGGCTTTGCAAAATGTGCACACAGATATTGAAATGCGAGCCTCATCAAGTATGCCACACAAAAGCAACCATACCACGTTTGAAGATTATGTTACACCACGCTTTGCCCTTTTGCTTGTTGAGCATGGCTTCGATCAAAGCTAGTGCAAGATCAATCAAGACTAGGCCAGACATTGTAGTCTGTACTTGGATTCGCCTTGTCAAAAGTAGCATCCTGACATGCAAAGAGGTAAGCACTCTCCACCTCATGCAAATTGCTGATGGCATGAGCCATGCCAATTCTGCCTGTTGCAACAGCCACCTCAAACGGCTCCAGGATGACGTCCACATAGCCCGTGTCCAGGTCTGGAGCTTCGTTCTGCAAATTAAAGTTGCTGTTAAAAGGCGTAGTCTTGTCTCTGCAGTCTAGATACATACTTGCGTGATTCTGGCGCATCGTTTCAATTGAGGAGGAGCAGCTCCATCAGCAAGTGGAGACCAAGCAATCACCAAAAGGAGTGATAAGTGATCACCATTGCGTGTGAGAGAGCTACATACTCGAAATTTCACTTGACCACCCCACAGGATGAAGGTCTCGTTGCAGTGATGATGCCGGTGATTGCCGCGAGCACAGCCGGCCTTGATCTCGCCTAGGTGCACAGCTGTGCAAGCAGTCGCACCGCCTGCACCAACAGCGGGATCAGGCGTCTATCAAAGTTCGAGAAGAGAGGGAGTAGATGTGCCCGCTATCATCGTATGACCTGCTACCCAATGCGACCCCTTTGGACAAACAGTAATTTGAACAACAGTGAAGCACGCAAGCTAAAGCTGCACAGACACAAGCTGATCATCAAGGCACCTTCAGGCTAGTGGTTTGTGGAGCAATCGTGCTGCTCGTGAAAGATGAGGCCTGACCTTCGAGTCCTACCTGTGCAGCAGCGGCAAGCGGATCCAGCATCCACCCTCGGCTGTCGTACCGAGGATCATCGCTGTTCCTGATGTCGAGCCTCACGAGGCTTGCCTGATGGTCATCCCGCCTGAGTAACCAGTTTTGGCCATAAGGTGAAAATTATTCAGCCTGCGCGAATCACTGGTTTCGTAGTCAATGGTGCAGCCTACACCCTTTCCCGATCACGGATCAGCCTCTCTTTTGAAGCACTCATCGTTATCGAGGAGTAACGAAGATCAGCAGCCTTCTCTTGACCGCCAATCTGCGCCTGCAACTTGACTGGCTTGCAAGCTTGTGGCAAACCTGGGCGTGGATTTAGCGCGACCACGGGAGTCCGCCCCGCCTGTCAAGGATCGGGCCTGGGCCGTCGCAGCCGGCGCCAGCGAGTACGCCAGCACGGCCGCCATGCCGAGCGCGGAGAGGAGGACGGCCGCCCGCTGCGTGCCTCCCGCCGCCGCCGCCGCCAGTCCCGCGGCCACGGCGCCGTGAGCCGCCG
>WELB01000195.1:152366-163725 GCA_009602725.1 Spirogloea muscicola
GCCGCCGAGCCCACGGCGGCGGTCGCGGTGGCGTTGGTGGCGGCGGCGGCGGCGGCGGCGATGGGCACCCGCCAGCGGTACCTGCTGACGCGCGCGTCATTCGCGGGGTGGGCCCGCCAGGCGGGTTCCCGCACCGTCCAGGGCGTGCTCGACGTGAGCGCCGACGGCCCGCCGCAGCCGTCGCCGCCGCCGCCGCCGCCGCCGCCGCCTCCGTGGCCTGCTCCCGCTGCAGCCGCCGCTGACACTAAAGCCTTAAGCCCTTGGCGGGGCGCAGAAGGCCGTCGAGAGCTTCATTGGGCACCCCGTGGCCACCACTGGCTCCAGCCGCACGGTGAGCTCAGCCAGGCTCACGTCAAGGCTGTAGATCTTGATGGCTAGGAGTAGTAATACACAGCGCTGACTGTAACGGAGCAACGCCGCAGGACGCCGGCGTGCACGCGCTCGGGGCGACGTGCCACGTGGACCTGGTCCGCAGCAACGCCCGGCGGCCGGACCGCCCGGTAGGGCCGCCGGACTCCGCTGCGCCTGGCAGTGCCGCCGGCGCGAGCCTCCCATCCGACAGCGCAGGGGTTCGAGTGGGAGTGGGAGCTGCGGCTGCTGCTGGGGGCTGACCCCGTCGTTCCTTTGTGCACGCTGCTTGCTGTCCCGGGCGGAAGTGTAGCTGCCCCCGCACGAGCCGATGGTCGTGAGGAAGGCCGTCAACCACTTCCTGGAGGTGAGAGATTGCTGTGCAGCCCCGCTTTTAGCAGCGTCCCATCGGCACTCTTGCACTGGCAATGTAGGTTCACTGGAGCTTTCTGAGCTCCATCCATTCGGGGTTATTGCCGTGGGTTGAGGTTATAAAACAGACTAGAGCTTGGCAAAGCACAACGTGGCTGTGCAGCAAGCGGGCGGCGACGTGGCAGTGCGCGATGTCTGCCGTGTGCCTGGAGACCTGCATGCGCGCTTTCTAGCACGCAAGCGCACGCGAGCAAATTTCTCCTCCTGCACCTGCTGCTGTTGCAACTGAGTGCATTGCCTGCACGTGAATGTCCATGTCTAGATACAGCCTTGGAGCCCTTCATGTGTGGTAGTTGATCCATCAAAAGCTTTTGGCTTGATTGTTGCAGGCTTCCCAGAGGGCTTGCTCCTTGTGGTTGGGTCGCATAAATTTAACATGAAAGTCAAGTATGAGCTTGAGCAAGCCTAGGAAGCTGATGGAGTGGCTTCTACTTGCATGTCCAGGTACTACTACCGGATCCTTGCAGGCAAGGAGCTGCCGTCCATTTTCGAGAAGGACCGAGCGTGGCACGTGCCGCAGGACCTGGACGCTGCGGCAATGCAAGTGAGCCCCACCTCCGCTGCGCAGCTGCGCAGCTGGACTTCAACAGCCACCTTCTGCCTTTTGTGCGGCTACCAAATCTGTGCTCCAGTGTATGTCAGGTGGAAGATAGGACAGTCGTCACTATATAGAGATGGAAATCACTCGGACTACCCACTCTCACTTGCGCCTCATTTAGCATTGAATGACTGCTACACCGAGCGGCAGCCTCGCCGCCGGCCCTGCAGGCCGCGTGCAAGGTGCTGGAGGGCCGTCATGACTTCAGCTCCTTCCGCGCTGCCGGCTGCCAGGTCAAGCACTGTCTTTGGGCAGTGTAGAGTCTCAACTGCTATTGCAGTCACTCCAAGAATCCCGGCTGCTGATATGCCCGCATTGGATATATCAGCAGCAGATCTGGAACAGTTGGAGCATGCCAAGCGTTGGGATCGCGTCCAGGCAGCAAGCATGAGCTTTCCTGTTATCGGGCACTACCGCGCTGCAGAGGCGAGGTCGCCTGCAACATTTGAGGCTCAGGTGCAGCTAAGGAAGTGCAATGTTGGTTCCAACACTGTGGAGTCGATTGGTGTTCTATAAGGTGGTGTGATTGAGTGCCATGTAAGCATACAGATTCGGAGGCCGGGTCTGGTGCTGCACGCAGGTCTCTAACATCTGCTGCGGCGCCAGGTTCGTCCAATGAACTCTGAGTCTGTCAGCCAACGAGCCCATCTTGGCAGCGTTGAACTTGGTAGGCGGTCCTAGAATGTCACAAACCGTGGTGAAGGCAGAACGGGCTAGATGTCAGAGTTCATTGGACAAATTTGGCACCGCAGCAGATTTTAGAGACCTGCGTGCAGCACCAGACCCGGCCTCCGAATCTGTATGCTTACATGGCACTCAATCACACCGTCATATAGAACACCAATCGATTCCACAATGTTGGAACCAACACTGGACTTCCTTGGCTGCACCTGAGTCTCAATTGTTGCAGGCGGCCACTCCTCTGCAGCGCGGTAGTGCCCAATAACAGGAAAGCTCATGCGTGCTGCCTGGATGCGATCCCAATGCCAATCCCTGTTTCGTGACGGCCGTTATGTCTGAGACTGCTGTGGGCTGACCCAATAGGCCTGTTGCACGACCTGCAACAGGACTGTGCTCATCTTGGGTTCTAGGATCTGTACGATAATGCTGAAGTTTGGTGGTCCACAGCTTCTTTGGTGGCCTCTGAGCAAGCAACCGCGTGATGACAGGCCAAGTCGCCAATCAAGACACTTGCAGAGCTGTCACTGAGGGAGGCTCCGTCATGGCCCCACGTCTTCGCTGGGAATGATGGTGGTGCCCAGAAGTGTGGCTGGCCGACAGCAATGGTGGGGTCTGGCAATAGGCACCCACATTGCTACGTTGTTACTGCGAGGGCTCGGTCCTTCCTGTACCACCAGGTCTCTAATGCCCCCTCATTCCTTGGCCCTGAACCCTACCCTGAAAGCTGCAATACTGTTACATTCTAGACTGACGTACATGCTAGTCGAATCAGCAGGAATGCCGTAGATGCTGAGCATAACTACACTGTACGCCGTACTTGTATGCAAGAGGTGCTTGACTGAAGCCTGGTGAGTCGTCTCACTTTTAAAGACCCGTCAAGCCTTCCTTGAGAGTACACTCGACAATCAAGTAGCTCAAAGCAAAGGTGTCACATCTGAAGGGCTTTATTCTTCATCTGAACTTTGGAGTGCGTGCTGGAACAGGTCCGCTTTACAGTTGGCTTGCTTTAAGCGGTGGGCACTGGCAGCTTGGGCATTCATGACAGTGCGCACATCTTCAGCGAAGCAATGCCTGCAACAGTCAGTCTGTATCTTACGAAAGTTTCATGTTTGAAAACATTCTTGTTGACCTCTGACGCCAACGTTCCAGCACAGGGACTCCACAATGCCTTGCTTGCGTGGATTTATTTCCAGCTGCACGGGCAGCGGTTTACATTTTCAGTATTGCTAGCAGCGGCTGCTGGGCTGTTGGCCTTCTTGCAGGCATACCTGGGACACTTGGGCCCTGAGCCTGATATGCAGTCTTCGTGGTCCTTTCAATTTGACAGTGAAGAACAAGGGCCTTCAGTCAAGCCCGCATGCTATCGGCTATGATGATGGAACCTCATTGTGTCCATGTGTGTGCGGTTTTTCAGTTGGAAGAATATTGGAAGCGCGGACGCCGACAGCACAGCCAGCAATGGCGCCTCCCTGTGGCCTGTACTTGGCTAAAGTTGCGTACAACGCCGACGACCTTGAGGAGTCGAGCGGGCAAGATGACGACTGCGCACTTGCAAGGGCTGCGGTTGAAGACCCTGCACTTGCTGGCAGTCAAGTGGAGAGAACATTGATTTAACAAAATCGTTAACATAGTATGCGAATGCTGCTGCTTATATAGCAGGATCACCTTCTACGAGCAGGTCTATGTATAAGTTGCAAAAGGTGTGATCTAGTTGGGAATTCTCGCTTGTCACCGTGCACCGCGCCGTTGATCTCCTTGCTGGCTAAACCCGCAAGGTTTTGACTGAGCTCCACTATCTTACCGTGGGTTTCGGTGGTGCTAGCGCCGGGCTTGCTTGGAGGTCATGGCTGCGACGCAGCAGCTCATGGATACTCCATCCGGTGGCAGCGCAGGCAGGAGATCTTGCTTTCACTGTGCCGCTGACCTTCTTGTGCAGCCACCGCTGCCTTGGTTAAGCCTCAGGCCTTCTTCTTGGTGTGGAGTATCTTAAACTCAAGGACAGGGTCTTGGCAAGCCACAACCAGTGTTTAAGCCAAATTGTCAGTGGCAGCCAGTCTGTCGGGTTTGAGGCTCCTCACTCGTAGCTACTGAGTGGTCCATCCTACACCCGTTCTGACATAACGCTCTAGGCCCCTCCAGCACTTTGGCCCCTTCGAACCTTTGTCTAATATTTTCGCTGGCTTCTCAAAGCCCTTGCCCGCATTGGGAGAGCCACTTCTATCAGTGGGATGTATTTCCAAGTGTTTGTGACTCTGAGGGCTGTCAAATGCCAGCTGCCGCAGTCGGGGAACTGGGAACCCAGACGATGATGCAGGAGGCCTGGTAGATCAGCGCTAACGGGCGCTCATCAATGCCCACTTGGTCACAGTTCTCAGTCGTTATTTATTCTTATATTAATCCTTTTATCACACCAGCCAGCGTTCCGAGCTGCGTCCGCGGCAGGCCAGATCCTGCTGGCCGCCGCCGCCGCCGCCGCCGCCGCCGCCGCAGCCGCCGCCGCTGCCGCCGNTGGCTCCGCCGCCGGCGGCGGCGGCGGCGGCGGCGGCTGAGGCGGCGGCGGCGGCGGCGGCGGCGCAGGAGGCGCGGCACAAGGCTCTGGAGTTCTTCCGCGCCATCTGCCGCGCGGCGCCGGCGCTGGTGGGGGACTACAACCTGGAGGACGTGGTGACCGTGCCGCAGCTGCGCTCCAACGTCGCCGACCAGTTCCGCAAGCACGCCGCCGTCTCCAACCCCCAGGTCCGCAGCCGCCGCCGCCGCCGCCGCCGCCGCCGCCGGAGTCGGACTTGGTGGGCTCACAGTGGCGGCGGCGGCGAGCCATCTGGGCGCCCAGGTGGTGGACATGCTGGTGTACAAGGGGCGCGAAGAGCTGGAGAACTTCACGTCGCACTCCAAGCAGCGCCATCACATCCTCGGCTCCTGGATGGTCGGCATGGGCGCCGGCGGCGACAAGCGCGCCGACACCGCACACCGCTTCGGCCTCGTCGACCACGGCGGCGAGTCCGAGTTCCTCAAGCGCTTCTATCAGGGCAACAACTGATGGGGCCTCGCCCTGCTCGCCCTCGTCTCGTCTCGCCTCGCCAGGACTCGCCTCGTCTCGCCTCGCCTCTCTGCCGCCGCATCCGCCGCCAGTGCTGGCCATGGCCAGCCCTCGACTGGCAGCTCCGCTGTCGACGGGCCACTGCTGCTGCCCGGGCATTGACTAGCAGCCCTGCAGCTCGTGGAGGCAGCCGCTGCGTGTGGCTCACTCACACCGAGGTCAGCCCTGGGCTCGAGTCCAGTCACTTCCGCGGATATATGCAACAACCACCAATATTTGCCGAATGTAACAGCAACTTACCAGTCTGATTGACCAGCATGGCAGCCAGTGCAGGGCAGCAACTTACCAGTCTGATTGATCAGCATGGCAGCCAGTGCAGGGCTGATCTGTGTAGCACGGCCAGCAAAACGGCGTTGGCGCACAACCTGCTTGCGTCCTTCTCATCATGCAACGTAGCCAAAGATCAACAGTTCTTGGCTGTCAACTTCTTGCACTACTGACCACTGCTGCTTTGGTCTTGAAGTCTACTTGCTCAGCATCGCATGCAGCTGGTAGCCTGTTGTGTGAGGCGCCTTTTGGAAGTGTGCAGTTAAGATCAACGGGCGTCTTTGCGCTTGAGCCAAGCGCCTGCCCCGACCCTTAAGCTCACGCAGACAACAATAAGGATGGAGTTACTGTGCGACTTTATTGTGCAAGAGCTCAAGCCTTGACTGCATGTAACTACTGTCAGTAACACAAAGTGCCCGCAAGTCACAAGCAGGCGTACCGCCCAGAAGGCAAGGCCGCATAAATACTGTGAGAACACAACAGACTGCTGCCACTCTGGGGCCCGCTATGATGGGGCCCCCAAGTAGGACGCAAGCCTCAGCATGTCGCTGAAAACACCGCCTGCAGTGACCTCAGCGCCGGCACCAGGCCCCCGCACAATGAGCGGCTGCTTCTGATACCGTTGCGTTGTGAAGGCAATGATGTTGTCGCTGCCTGAGAGCTGCGTCAATGCATGGCCCCTTGGATACCGCTTCAGCTCAACCCTGCCCTCGTTGGCAGTAATGTCCACAACGCCGACATACCTCAGGACCTGCATTGCCGGCTCAATAGTGCACATTAGACAGCAATAATACCACCTACTGACGTGCCCAAGAACTTTCATAGCGGACGCGACAGAGCAACTGTGAGCAATAGAGACGAGGTCTCTTAAGAGCTCAAGAATGTGGTCACCTCGCCAGCCATCTCGGCCTGTGCCCTCTCAGCAGCCATCTCATCGTCGAAGTCGGGTAATCTTTGCATGTACTCGTCTGCTGAGGACACGCTCTACACATTGCAAGCCAAACTCAGGCTCCATGTCAGGTATTGAGGCCATTGCAGCACTGCAAAACGCCTTTCATCCTTGCATAGACGTCTACAGACGAGGGTCAGTGCAGACGTACATAACAAGGATGCATCCATCTTCAGGTGAACCCCTCATATGTCGTCACTGACCTGCAGGGGGCCTGGCACCAGGCTTCTCACAGGGATGTTCTCAAGCTCTAAACGAAGACCACACTCTCTAGCCAGGATGATGACCTGTAAAGAACAGCAGATATGGTGTAAGGATGTTGCTGCTTCTTCCACACTCTTCATTGCAAAATTTAAAGTTGCTAGATTTTGCACATAACCCACAGAGTTTAGAGTCCTCTCCTCTTTGAGGCTAGTACAACGTTTTGCCTAGTTGCATGTGCGCACTGCATCACCAACCTACAACGCCAATTTAGTGAAAATTGCTAACCTTGCGAGCAACATCCATTCCAGAAAGGTCATCACGGGGGTCTGGCTCCGTGTAGCCTGCACTCTTGGCCTCTCCAACGACCTGGCTGAACGTCATGTCCCCCTCGAAGGTATTGAAAATGTAGCTCAGTGTGCCACTGTCAACACATTGAGGCTCATCAACAAGTCAGTAAATCGTGAGCATCGAGGCCAACTGTTGCTTGAAGCAGGCAAAAGAGAGCGTCTACAGTGCTGCTACAGGTCAGCTTACAAAGACATATAACATGAGAGCTGTACAACAAGGAGTAAGGTTTGAGCATAATTGCCTGAGGATGCCCTCAATTTTCTCAATTTTGTCCCCTGTCTCCAACAGACCTCTTAATGTGCTGACAATGGGGAGGCCAGCTCCAACAGTGGCCTCGTAGAAATAATGCGTGTATGACTTACGTTGCAGCTCTCTCAATTTCAAATACTGCACGGATTGGTATGAAGACAAACCTTAATATTTGTACAGCTTGTACCATGAGTCAAACACATAGCCTCCACCAATGTATGAGAGCTATGTAGCACGTGGATTCACCAGAGGGCAACAATACGAAGCGATGAATCGTCTGGCCTATATGTCATATGACCTGGACATGGCCTTGCTAAAAAACGAGACACACCTGATCTAGCGGTCCTGAGTTGGCCTTCTTGTTAGGTGTGACGATGTGGATGCCTTCCCGCAGCCACTCGTGGTATCTCTCTGCTACCTGAGAGCTTGCTGTGCAGTCCACGATGACAGTGTTGGGCAAGAAATGGTTGCCCACAATGTGCTCAGTGAACTTGGTCAGATCTGCTGGCTCGCCCCGCTGCTTCAGCTCCTCTTTCCAACAAGTGAGGTCGATGCCCCTGTCCAGTAGAGGCCATGTTCAGACGTCCTTTAGGCTGGGCTTAAGTCCGTCCTTGCGTACTGCTTGACCTCACTTTACATCTGGTACTGAATTAGAGGTGACATATATTCATCAGATTGATATGTCATTGACTGCTCAGCCAGAGGAAACTTGTGACCTGCTCTTACATCTCGTGAAGGTACATCTGCTTCGATCCCATGATTCCAAGTACCCGCAGGTCAATGTTGAATTCTTCCTTGAGCTTTGCAGCCTGCACAGGGGAAGTCACCCAGCAAGCTATCACACTGCACATGTTTGCGATGCCAAAAGTGCACATGAGCAGTAGCATACAATTTGGTGACTTTTACGTAGCCCTTTCACTAGGACAACAAATAAAATAATGCAAGTGCCAATCTTTGTCACAGAAGACATCTACAAACATCATGCAATTACAAACACTGTGAAGTCCCACTTGATGCTGCTCTCAAGCAAGCTTATCCACCCAACTTCATGAAGGTTTTGACTTGATAAGTGGGATCTCAGACAATGTTTACAAAGCATGCTAGTTCTGATTTGCACTTAAGCACTGAGGCCCAGACTACTACCTGATCCTTGAATTGCTCCAGCAAAGTGCCACCGATGAGGCCTGGACCAATCACACCGACTGCCAGCGGCGTCTTGGACAGGTAGAAGCGGGAGTGGACGGCCTTCAGTGCCCGGATGGAGTCCTCCTGGTTGATGATGACTGTGATGTTGTACTCGGAGCAGCCCTGAGCTATGGCGCGTACATTGATATTGGCCTGCACGAGCCAAGCAGTAGCTCAGTCGAGATCCCTGTGTAGAGCAGGACCCCAAGCCCAGCACTCTGGACCCTGAGCTTGTTATTTATGTAGCAACCCCTAAACCCCTAATCCCCTAACCCCTAACCCCTAACCCTAAACCCTAAACCTTTTGCTTTTCAGCAATGCAGCAACTCGTGGAGAGACATAAAGCCTGGATGCTTCAATCAGATTGCTGTCTGTCTTGCTACCTTGGCAAGGGCACCAAACAATGTGGCACTAACACCAGGCGTGCTGGCCATGCGCTGGCCGACAGCAGCCAGGATGCTGCATTTTTGCACAACCTCCACCTGTAGATCAGCATGAGAATAACATGTGTGTACAGAAATGCATGGAAAGCATGGAAATAAAAGAGCTGCACGTTATTTCACGCTCCCTGTCGGCTTCTGAAGCTGTGCGCAGCTTTGGTCCGATTTGGACAAGCCAACCAGCAAGCCGCATATGCTGACCTTAGATATCCGCCCGGCCTCAAGAGCTCGCTTGAACTTGCTCTCCAATGCCTTTGCGACAAGTTGCGCCTCTGATTCGGGGACCGCAAAGCAGATGGAATGCTCGCTGCTAGCCTGCGACCAGAAGCCACGAGTATTCAGCCTCCATCATGAAATCATGTACTGCCAATTGGCAGTAGTACCAGATCAAGGAGCAGCAACTCCTATCATCTGCCCCTCTGCTTGACTAAACCAAGACTTCCAAAAGGGAGGGCTATCACACCTGTGAAATGGCAACAACATTAGCGCCTACATCTTTCACGGTAGAGAAGATTTCACTCGCAGTCCCAGGAACTCCAGCCATGCCAGTGCTGCACCAGCAATTTGGTAGAATGAACTTCAGACTTGGTCAACTTGGTAGATAAATGTCAAGAGGCAACTTCAAGCTCCTTATGTGTGGAATTCCAGCAAGATAAATCCACCACTGCTGGTTTATATGCTGGCTCTTACAGAAAACTTAAAGCTGCAACTTGCTGCAACTTGCAGCTGTACAAATGACGCGGAGGGGTAGTGTACCCTTCCACATTGATGATGGCGATGTTGTCAATCGTGGCAAAACCCTTCACCACCTCATCAGCAGCACTGACAGGCAATGGAGAACTGCTGGGCTCTGCAGTGGACGACCTCCCAATCCTCGTTCCAGCAGCCGAGACGTTGAAGGCATTGCGGATGGTAATGGGTATGTTGTGGCGCATAACGGGGAGAGTAGTGCGAGGATGTAGCACATTGGCTCCAAAATAGGACTGGACAAGCAATACTCTAAGTCAACTCCAACGGAGATAGCAAAGACATAAAAGTATTGTCATATATAGCACACACACAAGATAATCCAATTATGAATAGGAGCGGTGCCACCAGGGAGCGATGGTCGGCAGCAATTACCATTTCCCAAGCCTCCTGATATGACAGGGTGTTGAGAATCACAGCATCGGCCACTGCAACCGCAACCCAGAAAGTCATTGTGAGCAGTGGACAACTCACACGGAGCTCCACAAGTGATATGGGACGCAATTGCAAGTGCGATTAAGTGACTTGCCGGTTACAAGAGCGACAACAATTGCCTACGACAGTCGAAGACCCACAGCTGCCGACTTGCACTGCAACATTAAACACACTACTACCTTTGCGAGGATCAGCACTGTAGACGCCATTCACGTCTGTCCAGATGGTGACACTGCCAGCCCGCAGCAGTGAGCCCATGATGGCAGCCGAGAAGTCGCTGCCGTCGCGCTTGAGCGTCGTGGGTATGCCCTCAGGCGTGCGGGCAATGAATCCCGTGCAGATTATGGTGCATGGGCTGCCCGGGTTGTGCATCCGCCACCAGTCCTCGAGCTTGAGCTCGGAGGCCTCGTAGTCGGGGTCGACCTGCTGCGTGCTTGTCGGGCTGACGACCAGCACGTCGCGCGCGTCCATCCAGACCGCCGCCTCTCCTTTCTGCCGCCGCGTTTGCAGTTGAGCAATCACCCCAAGTCAGAAGCGTGCCTGGTCCTTGCTGTCCTCGGCTCAGCTCAGGCTTCCTCTTGAGGCCATCACTGACTCTCATTGGCAGCACTGTAGAAGCGAGCGTGAAACCACCTCAAGGAGTGACCGCGGTGCGGACATGAGCGAGACAAATTCACTCAACACTTTCGCAATCGTCCAGCAATAGAAGATTGGTCGTTACCCTCTGCACCGTCGCAGCCAGCATCTGAGCCGACCACAGCTCGCCGTGGCCCACGACGTAGTCCGAGAAGGCCTCCGTGGCGTTCCCAGCTGCCCGGCCGCGCACGCGGAGCAGCAGCTGATCAGCTTCAAGCTGAGCTGATCATGGGCGGGCAGCACTCGCAGCAGCAAAGTGGACAAGCCAGGTGCAATTACTCTACGAAACTTTCCTTCAATGGAAAAAGAATCTGGGCATACCAAGAATGCAATCAAAATGCTCACCAATGTAGATGGCGCGGAGCATCGCCCGGAGGTTGGCGACGTCCTCCTCCAGGACGGCCAGGAAGGCGTCCAGGGCGCCGCCCTCGCCCATGACCGCCAGCGCCGCGCCGCGGTGCTTGGCGTGCACGGCCTCCAGGACCTCCACGTAGCCGTCGTCGCGCGCCTCCGCCTTCTCCAGCAGCGCGTACATCATGTTCGTCACCTTGGCCATGGCGGACACCACCACCAGCTTGCGCTCCGAGGGATCCGCGACGACGATGCCGGCGACGTTGCGGATGCGGTCCGCGTCGCCGACGCACGTCCCGCCGAACTTGTGGACGGACCACGCCGCGCCCTTGGGCAGCGCCGCCACCGCCGGCGCCGGGGCCGCGGCCACGGCGTCGGCCTCAGCGAGCGCC
>WELB01000195.1:179556-193259 GCA_009602725.1 Spirogloea muscicola
AAAAAAAAAAAAAAGAGAGAGAGAGAGAGAGAGAGAGAGAGAGAGAGAGAGAGAGAGAGAGAGAGAGAGAGAGAGAGAGAGAGAGAGAGAGAGAGAGAGAGAGAGAGAGAGACACATAGATATATATATGTATATATATATATAATGTAAATATGGAGATGCAAGGTGAAGCAGCTTTTTCTAGGCTCTCTCTTCCAAGTCGCAGAGGAGTCGGGGTGCAACGAGAGGAGTGGGATGTGGGCGCGGAGCGCATGCTGAAGGCGCGCCCTGGTGCCATGGAGCGCCTCCTGACGCCACGCAACGTGGGCATGGTGGCCGCCGGGTGTGCAGTGCGAGGACCAACTTGCAGCCGGCGCCATGGCTGAGCTCTGACGCCGCCCCATCTAACGCGGGCAACCGCCTGCGCAGACTGGCTGTGGCGAGCCTCACTGGGTACAACATCCACCGGTCCATCCGGGCAAAACGACGCGCCGCCGTCGGACGAGCAGGTGGCGGCGCTGCTCGCGCACGTCGACTCTGCGCGCGATGGCCAGGCGCGCGCCATCGTCGAAGGCGGCCGCCCACGTGCTGGCAGCTTCGGAGTTGACGCCGGCCGGTGATCAGCCATGGCCGCTGCCGACCCAGAAGCCCGCTGCTGTGGCGATGGTGGCGGCAGGGGAGGCGGCGGCAGCACCGTTGTAGTGGGCCTGATCTCCGACACGCATGGCGTTCTGCGGGAGGCCGCCGCCGATCACCTGCAGAGAGCCACGGCCCTTGTCCTCCACGCAGGTTTCTGCTTAGACTTTCAATGTCTACACGGATGCTTACGTTTTCCCTGTGCAAGCTCAACTCTTGTTTGTGTGCAATTTAATCAGCCTGATCCTGTCACAGGACACAGATCCTAAGACACGTATACTCGCATACTGAAACCCATGCAAAGCAAACCTGGTTTGGTTGCGCTGGCCACCAAGTAGTCACCGAAGCCAACAAGCCGTCAAGAGCGACCTGCTTCGCATGCCTGCCACCGACTCGACATTGCACTGGCAGCAGCTTGGCGCGCTTCTGGGCTACTGGCTGGATCTGCGGATCCATCAGCCAGTGGTTATGCTTGGTTCGCTTGCAGCAGCGTAGGGCTGAGCCTCCCCTGTTGTTGCCACCTCCTTGCGCACCGGTGAGCGCAGGGGATGTTGGTGACGTGCGGCTGCGGAGCCGGGCCACGGCGGCGCAGGTGCTTGGCGAGCTGCGTCGGCTGACAGGCAATGAGGTCGTGGCTGTCGCCGGCAACACCAACTCCCTGCATCTGTGAGGGCGACAGACGTGCCCACTGCTGCTGCACCGCTGCAGGATGCCATTGTGCACTCTGTCTTGCAAGTCAGGAGTCTGAAATTTCATACTTGAGGTGTGAACATCAAGCGATTGAAAGTTGCAGCCCTCGTCCTGCAACTGTGGTGTCCCGCTGGTACAAGCTCTGCACTTGTAGGCAAGCCCACATCTCTGAGGGCCACCAGCTCGCAAACCTGCGGCCCATAATCTGATGCCAGCATGGAGCTGCGCAACACCTGCGCAGTACCCCGCACCTGCCGCAGTTCCTTGTGGTGACGGTCGCCTGCCGGAAGATCCTTCTCCTGTGAGCCGCTTGCTCTTATCAGCATGACATTTGGTCACGGCATCCTCAATGTTCTTCTGAGTTGACTCAATCTCGTCTTGAGTCAAGGACAGAGTACGGAGTTCAATGTCAGATTTCACCGTCAAGGGTCCCTCCAAAAGCATGATAAGGGCCTGCTCTGTTGGCGGTTGGGAGGCCGCTTTTGGCCTGGTCTGTCAAGGATCTCAAAAAGGCCCCAAGGCGTGAAGCCAATTGCGCCATTTGTTGGTCTGGCGTGCTAGTCTCGCTCCTCACAAAGTTCAGTGGCCTTGTTCGTTAGAGCAGGCATGTTTGCGGGTTCCCCCCGAAGCACGATGCAAGTGCGGGCCGCCTGATCAAAGACTTCTCGCCAGATATTGTGGTCTTTGGCCACTCGCATGTGCCTGGCGCACACGTCCACGAGCAAGTGCTGTATGTGAATCGTAAGCAGCCTGTACCCTGCAACACTTGGGCGAGCACAGAGTGGGCCCCTGTGTTCTGTGCGCTGCTGGGCTAGCTCCTCCCAGCAGTTTCCATAGCACAACTTTGCTCGTGTCTTGCTGTTTGCGCCATCCGGCCCCTCCCGACTTTGTGCTTTCTTTTGGGCTGGCCTCTCACAGCCAGCAGTCAATTTGGAAGCGCTTTCTCTTTGCTAAATCGTCAATGAGTTTTCCTTCTGTATGTGACACTCAATCATCTGGATTTAGAACTACTTTCCTCAACCCCACTTCTGTGCTTGCAAGGAAAAGCCAAAGGCTCATCTGCTGAAGCTGGCATCTTGTGGCAGCTGGAAGTGCAGGGCCCCGTCGTTTCAAGCTGCCCTTGACAGTTGCGCTGCTTAGCCTCCTCCCATGCGGCAGGGCGAGGGTGGAGTTCCACTCGTGCCTAAAGCCTGGCGAAGCCCAGAGCTGTGCCCACACAGTTCCAGAGGCTTTGGAGGCCGAGTGGCGCGCAAATGACGGGTTCATTGTGTGTAGAATTGCCCAGACCAGTACCGGAGGTGCAAGTACTTGTGCATGGCATAAAGTGACCCCGAGTGGGCTCTGCATCAGCTGCGAAGATGGCAGAAACAAGACTGCAAGAAAAGGAAGCGAGCTCCTTGATACTGCAACCGATTATCTTGTCCAGCCCATCAGCTGCGAGATTCTTAAGGATCTCCTTGTAATTCTGGTCTGCACAAGCGTGCATGCTACAAAGAAATTTGCGTCTGGCTAGCCAACTCTTGCGTGACTAAGCTGGTGCTATGCCAATCAACACTGTCAATGGAAGCAAATGCGGCGAATATGGTGCTGGTCACTGTAAACAGCATTACGGCACCCACTATCTTCCGAATGGTAAAAGTTGTCAAGTCTTGCGGTGCCCTCAGAAGCTGCCTAAGTCTAGCACGTAGAACTTGGTTTTGACATCTGGATGAGGTTTAGCTAAGCCTAAGCCAGCCTACAGCTACAAAAGCGCTGTCATTGCGTCATGATAAAAAGTGCCCCCAGTAGTGGGACCAAGATGCTCTTACCTGCCCACAATCTGATGCGGGCCTGCTACACCACCTCAGTGGAGCTCTACTGAAGAGCCACTCGCAGTGACCGGCCCATCTTACCTTGCAACTTAGATCTATCACTCGTGGTGCAGTCAGGTAGCAGGGCACGTGGGCAAGGTCCTGCCAATAGTGATCAATCATCTCTCACTAATTCAAGTGTTAAGTTAAGTCACCATCTGGAGATGCCCACATCACACTAAGTGTCAGCCTATCTGGTCTCCTTCTTGGCCTTGGCCTTCTTCTTGTCCAAGTTCGCAAGGCCGCCGCCAAGACCCAACGGCGCCGCCGTTACTGCCGCCGCCGCCGGGCTCCTGTCTCCGCTACTTCCGCCATCCTTCTTCTCCTTGGCAGCACTAGCAGGGCTCTTGCCAGCGATCTTCCCGGCGCTTGCAGGGCCCAGTGGGATGGCGCTGGCCACGCCCGATGCCAGGCTGGGCCGCGCCACAGCTGGCCCCGTGGCTGACGACGCTGACGCCGCCTGCGCCCTGGCCGCCGCCGCCGCCGTCACGGATGATGACTTCGATGCTGCCGGCCCGGCGGAGTTCGCCCCAAGGCTGTTCAGGAGGCTCAGGAGCTCGTCGTACTTCATGCCGCCAGCCTCGCCGGCCGCACCATCGCGGGGACCAATGCCAGAGGCTTCGCTGCCCTTCCGGTCATTCAGCTTCTTCCGGGCCTCTGCAGCGGCGTGCCGCCCACGCTCGTCGTGGCCCCGCCCACGGCCACTGGGGATGGGCGACGACTGGTTGGGTGGCACTGGCGCAGCACCACCCACGCCTACGGGCACCTCGCCCCGCAGGAAGCGCTCGACGGCGGCGCGCGTGATGCCATCCCGCCCAGAGCCCGACCATCTTGCCGCTGCTTGCATCGCAGCCATCAGGTCCTCTTTGTTCTGAGATCCCACAAGTCAAAGTTCACAGCTGAGAAACATAGGCCCTAACTTAGTGAAGATATTTGCCGAGTTAAAGTGACACACTACAAAGCAAGAGCTGCTATCTCTAAAGCTGATCTTGATTGAAGTTCACCTTGATGGACTCTGCAAACGAGGCCGCTGCTTGTTGTGTCATAAGCCCTCGCTGCTTTTCTACCTGGGCCTGCCAAGAGAAAATAGGAGACTTTCATTAACAGGAGCGAATTAAGGCCTAATCTCTCTTCCAAATACCAACGACCATGATCAGTGCATTACTGACAGTGCAAGGATTGGCAAACCCCCGCCAGGACAGCAAACCTGCTTCTCGCGGTGAGTAAACGTCCGAACCCAGGTCGCAGAGTCCAGCGTGCGCGGATCCTTCTCTCCGAGGTGCTTCAGAAAGATGCTGTGCGCGCTCTTCTCATGCTGAGAGGCATCAAGGTATCATGTTCATGCTGTCAGCATTTGATTGACAGCAATATGTAGTGTACGATCCTGGCTTCACACTGCTGCCTCTTCAAGGCTGCACGCGGCTGCAGTTGCACAAAACTATAGACTGCGCTGCTCACCTGGACGGAGAGCTTGTAAGCCCCAATAGCACTGAAGGCGATGGCGAGCGCATGATAGCACATGGCTGTCTGATTGTGCTCAGGACCCAACAATTTCTCATTACGTTTCAGCGCCTCCTGCAAGTACCTGAGTGTGATGCTCATCTTGCCAGTGTCCTGCAGGGACCAATGCGCCAGAAAACGCGTCAAGTACACAGAGTGACTACAGAACCAGTGCAAGAACAACACTATCTTCAAATCAACAACACTTGTTCCTTGAAGATCTAAAAGGAGGGTGGCCACAGACAGTGCACAGGCATGGTACTTTGCGAGGAAACGCAATTGCGGTCCGTTACAGAGTGCTAAATTACAAGCAGTGCAAGCACAGACCTGATACATCATTGCAAGGTTGATGAATGTGGCTGCAACATCAGGGTGATTTGGTCCACAGGTCACACCCAGTAGCTGCAACGTGCGCGACATGTGCCGCAAGGCCAGCTCTGTCTGGCCCAGCCCATGGTAGAAGAGAGCCATGTTGCCGTAGCTGCTCCACGAGGGGTGAGCGCCAGTGACACAGAGAGCTTGACAAACGATCAGGTCACTAGTACAATCACTGCAGCGAATGCTGAAAATCATCATCAGTGTGCAAAGATGGATTGCAGAAGCAGACAATGTGGAGGGCTTCCGCCTGGCAGTGTATCCTCTTGCAAACCTGTGGGCTGTGTCTGGGTGGTCTAGACTGAGGCAGCGCTCATTGATGATCAACTCTCTCTGCTGGTTCTGGATCGCAGCCTGCAGCTCGCCTGCATGGTACAGCACCATCGCCAAGAAGCTACAAAGTGCAGAAGAGGAAGAGCGTCGTCATCGTCAGAGACAAAGCTTGAGCACTTCAAGTATTGCCAAATGTTTTAGCAATCTCAATGTGCAGATTGAGTAGCGTGCTGAATCTCCCGCCTAAAGCCAGACCCACACAAATTAATGTTCATGCAAAATGCTTCCCTCACCGATAGCAATTTCCAACCTCTCTGTGCAGCGGACCGAACACCTGGCCAGCACAAAAGTATCTCTTACTTCGTATCAGGCACATTCTGCTGGAATATGTTGTGAGGATCAGCTATCAAGATGACCATGGGCCAAGCCATGTGAGCAGCAGCTGGACATTGCTGGACAGACAATGTGCAGCCAGTATGCAAGCTTCCTATGGACAGGGCTCACCAAGCATGACCAGTACCTGTGTGAGGATATTGTTGGCCTCTGAAAAGAGCTCGTATGCCTTGTTCAAGTTGCTCTGCTCAAGAATATGTTAAGGGAGTCAGTGCAAGCACATCCTCACAATGGTCTGAAGTAGCACTGACCATGACACTCTTGCCATACGGAAGAGTGCAATTTGTCCAGATTGGTGCATTTTGCCAGCAGTACAATCGAGGGCAGCAACAGTGGTAAGTAGAGGAGCTGCTCTGATTAGCTGAATCTGCAAGTACCTCGTTGAGGCACTTGCGGCCCTGCTCAACCAACTGGCGGGCATCCTTGCACACGGGGATGGCGTGCTTGACAGTCGGCTGCAAGTCCTGTATGTCAGACAACGCCAATGGATCTTCCTTGGAGAAGTCGTAGTCACGAGCTGCCACGGTCACGCCCAGCTGCACACAGTTGCACAGAACACAGTCCAGTTTATGTTACATCCAGAGAGATGCAGCGTGCCTGTGCCTCTGGTAGGACTGTCGTTGCATATCAGCAGTAGCAGATGTGTTTCCCTTCATATGCAAGACTGATGACAGCCAGTCTTCCATCCTTGCAGTGGATGGAGTGAAAATGGCCTCTTGTTGTCATGACACTTTTGTTAATGTACTGGCAAATTTGGCATGCCCTCCTGTGACTATGACGAGGGCCCGTCACAGGTCCTTCTATGCAAGGCAATCCTCATCCTAGCCATGAGCAGTAACTTGCAGTTTGTGTGGCCAACCTTTTGGCAGAGGTTTCGGAGGGTCAGCAGTTTCCTCAACGAGCCATGAACATCCTCGCCAAGTGTGTACTGCACAGCAACAGCAGCAAAAGCACCACCATCAAGCTCTGCCTAACTGGCAAAGCGCAGAGCTCTGTCCCTGTCAGCTCCTCGTTGCATGGGCCATTTGCACTGTTCTTGTCGAGTGTCCAACGTGTTGCGAGCCCTTAATCCCTCGCAAGAATCCTGTTTTCATAGGCAACGTGACGCCTGCTCTGCTAGGAACGTACTGCTGCAGCGAACCTGCTCTTGAAACCTCTACAACCCAAGTGAAGCCGAGGTCACAGGTCACACAGTACCTTGTACTTGTGACGGACTGCTTCCCGAATGTCTCCCCACACCATGTCAGCAGTTATACGCGTGTATCCAGGCCTAGAATCTGCCTCTGGCGCTGCCGTCTCGCTGGAACTGCTGGCGGGAGGTGCTGCAGTGGCGTCAACCTCTCCTGCCTCCTGTACAGCAAAGTCATGAAAACATCGGATTCCAGGGGCCTTAGCTACAGTAGATCAGGGTCTCAACTGTCTCCGCATGATTAGACAGGGCTAAGGCACTAGCCTTGTTTGTAACAGACGGCACAGGAGTCGACGGACACATACAAATGCTGGACAGTGTAGTAGAAGAAAGGCACTGCCCATAACTACAGTATCCTGTTGGTTGGGTGATACTGAAGAAGAAAAGGGTTTGCATGGCGAACCATCCTAATCCTAATCATCGAGGAAATTCTTATACAATGTGAGGATGGCAAAGGAGGTCAATGCTGAAGTGCTACCTCAGCAGGTTTGCTCTCTTGATCTGAAGTCTCTATCAAGCTGGGCGGCAACTCTGCGGCCACTCTTTCAGGCTCCCCACTGGCTGCTACCTTGGCCAGTGGTTGTGCACCTAACAAGCAGTTGATGAAGTGGGCAATGGCTCCTCCCACATCATGATCAAGTGTCTCGCGCAGCACAGCCTGGGCATGCTCCAGTCAGCAGTGAGAACGGACCTTCCAGCTTCCTCTATTGGACGAGATGTCCAAGACCAACTTCGGAGTTTTTATCAGAGACTTGATCAGAGACTTGACGCATGCAAAGCATAGCATGTCAAGTATCCAATTATTTGTCTCAACCACGTATACGCAACCTGCCAGGATCAAGCAGCTGACAATCATGTGACAAGAGACAAGGGTAAGAAGGACTCATCACCTTCAGGACCTTCTTAGCAGATCTCACAATCATCTCCTCGATGCAGAGCTGATATATGTGCGGAAGCTCCTTGGTGAGGCTTGTTAACTACACACAGCACAAGTGCTTTATTAATAAGGGCTCAATTGTGGCTTGCTGAAGCTCTATCTCAGGATTATATAGCAAGTGCTTTTGTGAGCACACTGGAACTCCTAACAAGTGAAGATTTGAGGCACCTTCAAGCAACCCAAGAATCATCAAGCAGACACAGTGCTCAATAAGCTGCGTGATGACAGGACAGTTTGATACCCTTCCAAGGTACCGCATGTTCACGCCTTTGCCTTGAAGAGCCTCAGACAGAGTCTGACCGTCCATTGGGGATAAATCCACAGCTGTGAAGTCCTTGACTAATCTCGGGAGCACAGTATCCACCAGATATGTGCCAGCTTTTCTCACAAGTTCTTCATCAGTTGCAATCTCCTGCAAAGTAGTCATGATGCATGGAGCCTTTTAGACTTCAGCATCACTGACAGCAAGCCCCCACCTAGAAAATTCCTACAAATCCAGAAAGGAGTGCTGAGTCAAACACCGTGGCTCCTTGTTGTTGCAGCATAGATCAGCTAACATCTGAATAGGATGCAGGCCAATGCCAACCTCAGGGCTGCCAGCTAGCTTGAAGCTGGTGAAGACGTTGGGGTTCAAGAGGACGGCAGCTGGGGCGCCTGCATTGCCAGCAGCCTCCATGTCAACTGCTGCACCGTCTGCTTTTTCTTCACCAGCGTCTTCCTTGGACTCCTTATCAGCTGGCTCTCTTTCTGACATCTCAAGGGTTACCGGCTTCAGAATGCTGGTAACTTTGCTCTTATCCAGGTGTTGAGGATCTTGACCTTCTTCCACCTTACTGACAGCAGCCTCCTCAGCCTGCGTGCACAAAAACATGCCTTCCTGTGATGAATGTGTATCTGCACGTGACTCATACAGCCCCTGTATGAAGGGCTTGCCAAAAACCTGTGCTGTTGGCCAGCATCACTGTTGTCATGGAGAAGCCAACAGAAGCTCACGCCTCTAACAACGAAACCGAGCACCGAGCAGTGTGCACTTGATGTTGTATTTCCACGCACAGTAGGTACCTTGCAGAATGCTGACACGAGCTCGGGTCGAAGAATGTATCTCTGAGCAGACAGCCCATCCTCCAGATAGTTGGCGTCCCTTGGAGTCGCCCGCATCAAGTCGAGAATGTAGCGGCGGTCATCAGCGCCCTCGATACCTTTGCATTCTGCGGGTGCGCACAGTAGGACCACACCTCCCTTTCCATCCTCCACTCTATGCTCCTTGATGTGCAGCACGCGGCCTGCCTCTAATAGCTGTGAAGCAAGCAATTCAAGAAAATATTGGAAAATGAATACATATTATTCCCAACTCAGAGTCAGCTGAGTCAAGAAAAGACTTTGCCAGCGCAGTGCACTAGAAACAAGTTTGTTCATACCCACATATAAGCCATGCCAGATGATCTCACAAATAGCACAAATGTTGTGCCACTCTTACTGCATCATGAAACTTCTCATTCCAGTTGATCTTCTTCCCATTCTCCACAGAGCCGTACAAGAGGCTGGCAGTCTTGTCGCCATACAGGATGCCAGGGATGATGCTCTGCGCAATCACTCGGTGGCCACGATAGTCCACCAAAGCCATCGCCAGCGTGTGCAGCCCCTTGACATTGGCCTCATTCAGCGCCCGCGTTCCTCGCAGGTCGTTGTTGGCTGATGCATATGTGGCCTGCTCCGCTGTTTCCGCAGCCTGGGAGGCATCTTGAGCCGCCTCCTCGCCCACCTTACCTTCTTCAGCAGAGGGCTTGTCTCCTGCATCAGCGCCTTTGCTATCCACAACTTCATCTTCCACACGAACCTGCTCACTCTGCACTGCGTCGTCCGATACAACTGTTGCTGGCTGGTCCCCTGTCTCATCTGCACTTGTATCAGCTGAGTCATTGCCTGAGGTCGCCTGTACAGTCTCCTCCTGAACCTCTTTCTGAACAGAGCTGCCAGAGCCGGCTGGCTCCGCGTCCGCTGAGGTGGGGCTGCCCTTGGGGTTCAGGCCCTGCTGCTTCTGCTGCTGCTCGAGAATCTCCTGCTCCCTCAGCTGCTGCAGCACCAGAAAGTCGCCGTCCACTGCAAAGCTGTAGAATATGTTGTTGTGCACGTACCTGCACGCATTGCAAGAATGAAGCTGAGATCTCTTTCTATTGAATATTGTTAGTAGTGGCCAGATCCGAGCACTTGAGTCTCATACCCCTGAATCCAATACCCTTATTGGATTCACTGATGTAGCAAAAGGATGTAGCAAAACGAGATTATGACATGGCAAGAGCGTCAAAGAAGAAGCATAGCAGGTAGAGGACAGGAGCTGGCTTACATGTGGAAGCGGTCAGGGTCGGCAGGGTTGATGGCTGGGATGAAGCGGCCAATGACTGCCTTGGCTCCTTTCACTGCAGCCTCGACAAACTCGCAACTGACCCGGAAGAGCGCCCGGTCCCTCATGATCCTGGACAAAGGAGGCCAAGTCACTAACTTTTCCAATATTGGAGCAAGCTTATTCAGATGCTGTGAACATTAATACACATTGTAAGGGTCTTAATACTCAATCTGCAGTCTGCTCCCAGCTTGTGCAGATCGTTTCTGCACAAGCTGGCCTTGACAGGAGGCAGGGTGATGCCACACCTCTCTTGAAGAGTCCCATCTGGGAGTTCCCTACAGCTCTGCAGTTCTTCATTCCAGTCGCGTTGCACGCCCAGCAAGTCTGTCCCATGGGGCGAGATCAAGGCGTCTTCCGCCCGGGCAACGTCTCGCTTGTGATCTGGTAACACAACAGTCACGAGCTGTGTAAGGGCAGTATGAGACTTCGAAGACAGCCAGAATGCCTCACTTGCCACTAGGCTTGTAAGTCGTGAAGAGTACAATGAAGCTAGGTATGAGTGCTTAGGTGATAGTACCTGGCAAAGGGTGGGGCCCAAGCCAAGAGTTGGGAATAAGAGGTGGGGCCATGTTCTCAAAGGGGTGCATTTGCGTCTTAGCTTCTAGGACCTCCACAAAACCTGCCCCACACCAACAGGTAAAGACACTGTGGTAAATACACTGTGGCTCCATGATCAAGGCAAGCCAATCAGCATTTCCTTTTCCTTGAGAGGTGGAGCTCTCTTGTAGTACCCATAGTATCACCCACTCAAAGCTCACTAGTCAAACAGCCTGTGATTATGAATTCAGAAACAACAATCTCAGTAGCTAGACAAGCCTCTGAAATTTTGATCCTGATCACTGTAACACTAAAAGCTGAGGCACACCTGTCGCAAATTTGTTGCTGACGATCTTTAGCAGGCCAACGAGCGTGGACGCCGTAGTGAGGGGCTCACGCGGCCGTGCGTCAAGGACACTCCCTTTGCTGCGGTTCACAGTGAACCCCTGCGTATGCGCCGTTACACAGAAGGTGCTCTTGGCATGAAGTACAACGTCCAGGTAGAACAAGTCGCCCTGCAGTCTGCAGAGTCAACCGATAGACGATGAGCTTGTACAGAGTCAGGGCTATGTTCTCATTCTGAGTCTTACTGGAGCCTAACAACTACTATAAAGTCGGAGGTACATCATGACTGCATTTCTAATCTCCTCAGGAAGGCTTGTTGAATTGAATTTGCTGATACAGCTTGGGATGCCGACTGAAGTAGCAACAAACCTGCGGTGACCAGGAACGGGGTTGAAGGACGAGAAGTAGATGCTCTCGAAGAAGTCCAGGCCCTCCGGGGCCGGGGGGCTGACTAGGCTGGCCAGCAGCCCATCGGTGTTCTCCACAAAACCGAGTTGCTCGAGCTCGGCCGGCAGCGGTGGCTTGGCATCTGGTGCATGGATTGAGGCCAGGCACACGGTTGGAATGAGACGTCAGGTGGACATTGGACATCTATGTAAGTCTCGGGACTCAAGCACCTGCTCTGCGACTTCTCATGACAAGTGAGGACAGTAGCGCACCTTTGGCCTGCTTGCGAGCGCCACCGCCTTTAGCTTTGTCGTGGCCGCCTAGACCAATGTACACACACTAAGAAGGGTCACTCTGGGTCAATGACAATACAAGGGCAGCCTCTTCCTGGTCAGAGATGGTCATTAAATGAAGCCGTCAGCCCAAGGAAGGCTAGGTGAATGGCACTGTGGCGAGCTCAAAGAGTACAGACAGACCTGTACCTGTAGCCTCGTTGTCCTTGGATAGCTTGGACGACAGCGAGGAGAAGCAGCTGGACATGGAGAGAAGCTCCCGCGTCTTCCGCACGTGAACTCGTACTGACCGGTCGTCATAGAGGGCTGTAGACGGCATGCGACGACGCGAGAAAGCTGCTCAGGTACAAGCGCATCTATACGCTGCCTAGAATCCACCAGTGGATGCAGTCGTGCTCAGCAATCCGTGACACAGGAGCTCTGACTGTGCATTGTCCTCTGTGCAAGTAAACTCCTCAAGATTGGGATGCAAAGGGAGCTGGAGAAGAGTGGCAAGTACTGCTCTTACACAGGCTGGCCCATCACTGCAGAATATAGGATCAGGAGATCAAGGACAAGTGGAAAGTGTAGTCACCATTCAGCATCTCTAGGGACGTCTTCCTGCCAGTGATATCGGCTACGTCGCCAAGCTCAACGAAGTCAAAGAGGTGATAGCGCACGCCGTCCGGTGCGGTGAGAATGATGTCGTAGCAAGTGTAGAAGCAGGTCTCTGGCGCATCAGACAGGAACTGCCGCAGGTCCATGAGCGTGTCGCCTGGATTGAGCTACACACGCAGATAACAAACCCGTGAAACCGTCAGCGTAAGCCATCATTGCAATGAGCCAAGGCGAGCTGCTTCAGCAAAAGAAGGCTCCCGCATGGTCTTGGTAGCTCTGCTTCTTGAGCCCTCATACACCCCTGTGCATAAAATCTCGTCCACAAAGTAGGACAGGTAGTACGTCCAGCAGACAGGCGCTGACCGTTGCATCCGTAACAAGCTTTGGCAAGCGTAAACTCAAACTCAAGGGTGGGGCTGCAGTGGAACCAGCTGATCTCACCCGCAGCTCAATCTCCTCTCCACCGGGGCCTTTCACCATGACCGGGTACAGCGGGATGTCGTCTGCATTCAAGAAGGGCAGCACGGCGAATCAGTACCGCTGCCGCTTGCCAATCAGAGCTTGACGGTCAAGAATGGCCTGCTCACAGAGGATCGTGTAGCCCTGTGAAGAGAACTCGTGCATCTGAAAGCAGCGGCTGAGCCAACTCTGAGTCGCGCCGCAGCGGCGCAGAGGGGGCCTGTGGCATGGAGTCGTTGACGATAATGTCGTATGCTGGCAACCGGTCATTGCCGGCGGCGTTCTCACCTTCGTAGTCGTCGTCCGCCTCTCCTGCGTCGACGCCACTCTGCGCCAGCCCGGCCTCCTCCGACTTGGCTCCCGGCTCGGCGGCACTGCCGTCGGCTGGCCGGTCCTCCTCGCCTCCCAAAGGGGCCGCGTCAACGGCTTTCTGGGCATTGCCGCCGCCGCCATTGGCAACGGCGTCGCCGGTTGAGCTGCTTCCCGTTGCCGGCTCAGGCTCCGCGGCCGCGTCGGCCGGCGCGGCGGAGGCCGCCGAGCCGGGGCTCCCCGCGTCCTCGGGCGCGTCGGGGTGGTCATTGGCGGGCTTGGCGCCGCCGGGCGACGCCGCCGGCGAGGCGCCGCCGGCCTTGCCCTTGGCCTTGGCCTTGGCGCCCATGGGGGCGGCGTGGAGAGAAGGCACGCAGGGCTGGGGGCGACGGGGATGGCAGCGGGTGCTGCGGCGGAGTTTAAACCCCGGGGTTTTGCGTAGCCCCGCCGGCTCGGCCGGCGGCTCCCCACGCCGAGCGCGCCCTAGGCCGAGATCCCGAAGGCGCGCCGGCTGGTACGCCGCGGCGGCGGCGCGGCGGCGGGGAGAGCG
>WELB01000195.1:210197-221191 GCA_009602725.1 Spirogloea muscicola
GCGGGCGGCGACGGCGGCGGCGGCGGCGGCGAGCGCAAGCTGTGGGCGCACTCGCGGTCGCGGGCGTGGTGGGAGCGGTGCCAGAGCGCGGCGTTCCCCGAGGCGGAGTTCCGGCGTGCCTTCCGCATGGGGCGCGCCACCTTCGCCGCCATCTGCGGCGACATCGGGCGGTCCATCGCCAAGGAGGACACCATCTTCCGCAAGGCCGTGCCCGTCGAGCAGCGCGTCGCCATCGCGCTCTACCGCCTCGCCACCGGCGACGCCCTCCACCGCATTGGCAAGCGGTCTGCCGGTCCATGCCCACTTCACACCACCCTCCTATCGTTCACGCACTTCGTTTCCCAGGGCTTCAGTCTCACTGAAGCTAACACTTGGGAGTGCACCCATGTCTAGCTTACGAGCTCCTGTTTTGCGTCGCTGACCCACAAGCCCACCTGCTGACGACAGCAAAGGCCCCATGCGTGACTTGCGGCAGCTTTGGAGTGCACTCATGTCTAGCTTACAAGGTCCTTCTGTGCGTCGATGACCCACAAGCCCACCTGCTGACGACGGCAAAGGCCCGATGCGTGACTTGCGGCAGATTCGGTGTCGGCACGTCGACAGTGCACAAGGTGGTCATCGAGGTGTGCGCTGCGATCAACGCGTTCCTGCTGCCCAAGTACGTGCAGTGGCCGGGCGCTGCAGAGGAGGCGGCTGCGGCGGCCGACTTTGAGGCGCTGAGCGGCATCCCGGGCGTGGTCGCGGCGCTCTACACGACGCACATACCGATCAAGGCACCACGCACCAATCTCGCAGCTTACTACAACAAGCGCATGTCCGAGCGCAGCAAGAGCTACTCGTACTCGCTCACCGTGCAGGCCGCGGTGGACGCGCGCGGCGCCTTCACAGATGTGTGCATCGGTTGGCCGGGCAGCCTGAGCAATGAGAAGGTCCTGCGCAGCTCGGCGCTCTTCCAGCGGGGCGTCGGGGGCGCGCTCCGGGGCCTCTGGATCGCTGCGCCCGCCAGCTTCCCGCTGCTTGATTGGCTTCTCGTGCCTTACGGCCACCAGGAGCAAGTCTCATGGCCCATGCACGCCTTCAACCAGAAGCACGCCGAGCTCGTCAAGGTTGTGCAGGATGCCTTTGGCCGTCTCAAGGGCCGCTGGAAGTTCCTGCAGAACCGCTCTGAGATGAAGATCCAGGAGCTCCCTGCGCTGCTCGGTGCCTGCTGCGTGCTGCACAACATTTGTGAGAAGGTGGCCCCACTTCTTGCCACGACTGACCCACATGGTCATGCTTACGTGTTACCAGCAATTCAATGTGCACATTGCTTCAACAGTAGGGTGTCCATCAGGTCCTAGCAAGCAACCACCTTCTGTCATTTCGTACTCAAGCACACCAGCCCGAGATCTCGCTGTGCAGCGGAACGAAGGCATGGACCCTGACCTTGCCTACGAGGTCAAAGACGACGATATGCTCCCCGACAGCGGCCCGTGGCATTACGAGGCCGTGCAGGTAACACACACTTGTGCAGGTTGCTGGACCTGTGTAGTTGGCTCAGCCCCTTCCACAACCAGGGTCCCGTGATTACAATTCATTGCATGGCCTTGTTGTGTACAATGCAGATACTTTTGCTAGTGGTTAGGAAGTTTTCGGGGGGGTTGAGTAGGCTCCGCAAGCCATTGAGTGGCTTGGTGTGATGACACTGCCCGGGTGCCTGTTCTGGACCTCAGGCCCGCAATGGCGTCGCGCAGGCCCTGCTCCAGTCCCTCCAGCTGGATTCCGCATTTGCTAGATAACCCTGTCCAGAGTGGCTCTCCAAAGTGAAGTCGTCATCTATGGCACTTGGCAGTGCCGATTTTTTGGCTTCCAAGTTCGAGAATTATCAATCTAGACCCCTAAACCCCAAACCCTACACATCAGCCCTAAAAGTTCTACTCTTGGCAAACTCAAGGTCAGGAGATATGTTGAGGTAGCTCTATGAGGCAATAGGTATGCTGGATATTGCAGAGAATAAGTGTCCAGCTTACTCTTTGAGATTGTTATATACAAACCTGACAAATCATCACATCTGGCGGGCTCGACAGCGCTTCAGGTTAATGAAAGCCCAAGAGGAAAGCTTCCAGGTGCCCAAAGGTCTTGTCTTTATGCTGTTTGTCCTTGTGTACTGAGAGTTCATGTCTCTTTCAGCCTTGGAAGTTGCTAGCTTCGAAAGTCGCAAGAAGTCAAGAGGACGGCTTTGACAAGAAGCCGTGCACTATTGATTTAACCGGAATCAGAGTCAGATTCATCAGTCCTCGTTGACCTCACACTTCGTCGTGCAGACCTCTCCTTCTCCTCTTCGTCCTTCTTCAGTGTCACTATGCACCCTGCGTTGAGAAATCACAATATCGGTCTGTGGTGTACAAGTTGGCATGTAATGACATGCATGGGAGTGGAAGCTGCACTGACACATGGGCAGGACTCCACATGAGGACACTTCGGGAGCAACTGCAGGTTGCAGCATGCATGGTCAACAAATGAGAGAAGGTGGGCAAACCGCATCCTCGGAAGAGAGGCCACAGCAAGCCAATGCAGTGTCCAGCTATGTATGGGTGTGATCGGTGCCCTCACCTTGTCGTGACAGGCGCCTCTCAAGAGCAGCAGTTGCAAAGTCGTCCTTCCCTCCCAACTCATCAAACCCCACCACCCTATCAATAGCAACTCCACTCCTGCATGCCGAGAGAGCACAACCGGCTTTGTGGTAGTGATCAGGTCTTCAAGGTTTGGCCAATCCATGTGTAGAAAGTCATGGCCTGCTTGAGCTTGCTGAGTTCCACAACAGCTTAGGAGCTCAGCAATTGGGACATGACACTCCAAGGACACTTACATTGACAGTAAGGGGCCATCTTCAGTAACAATATAACGATATGAACAAAGACAGAGGTCAACTTACTTGAAAAGTACAACGCATGGTAACACTTTGATGGCCAGCTTAGTCACGAAGAAGGGGGCACTCTGGAAGATGACAAATCCGAGCAGCTCAGGAAGCTACTGTGAGGCAACTGGCTCAGTAAGTAGCTCTAATGATGCAGAACACGGTTCTTCTGCAGATAGCACGATTCTTCTGCAGATAGCACGAAATTACAGCAGGCATGCGACAGTCTCGTTTGCTGGCTGTCTCAGTTGCACTGCCTGAGAGCCAGGGATGAAAAGGCAGGTGTTGACCTATGCATTACCTCTACATCTACTTTGATGAACTTGGTATTCATGTACTTCGTAGCGAGTGCACTCAAATGCTTGTCCATGACCCTGTGCAAATTGAGACTCTGTAGGAAGTCAGGTGAATGTCAGCAGGAGAGGATGTATATCCAAAGCAACATAATGTCATCCTGTTAAACAACTACTCATCTTGGATGTAGAACAATTCCTCAATTTGGATGTAGCACTTCTAGAACAAGCATCATTGCCAATAAAACTCCCGAGTCTTTCAAATGTACAAATTTGTGCTCTGCTGTAACTGCGAATCTAATGTGTAAATTGCTTGCTGCGTGCAAAGTCCACTTTATGAGTGCAGATGATGAGACACCTTGCCATTCGTTGCCCCTACCCCTGCCACCATCTAAGCCCGCCTGCCTCTTGTCAAAGAACTAAGCTTTATGTGGCGGCACGTAAGTAAACTGAGGGGATTTGAAAGTATTGGGAGAGCACCTTACTTGCACCGCAGGAAGCCCTGGTGGTAAAAGTGGCACACCACGCTCTCGCTCCTGGTTACCTCTTCCAGGAAGTCTCCTTCTAGAACCTGGCCATCCATCCTTGCAAAGATGAGCCCCCTTGACGAGGTGACAACTTGATAGATGCAGCTTATGGCTTGGACATTTGTATGCTGCCTACTGGCAGGAGAAGCACCTCTCTGTACTCGCCATGCCCTTTCCTCTGCATGGCCTGCCTCTTCTCTGTCTCCCTCTGAAGTCCAGAAAGTGATTGGTCTCAGCTGAGGGCTGTCAGCAATTCTGCACTGGTGCCAGGTAGCTACAGGCTGTTGAGTAGCTTGACAGGCACAAGACAGAGCGAACTGCAGGAGCTGCGAGCTACCTTCAAGGCGGCGAGTCGCTCTGCGTGTAGCTTCTCCAGCTCTGGGTCCTGCGCTAGCCAACGTCACGAACGGTGTCATCTGGGAGTACCAAATGGATACTGCATAATTGGCAATGTGCAGAGCTTCACAAAACCAGGATTGCCACATGCTGCTACGCTTTCGTTGAGAGCCACTTCCATCACCATCCTGTGCTGGACAGCTAGAAAGAGTCTACCAGTCGCTTAGCCCTGCAAGCTACAGTGGTGAAGTCCCACATCAAGGAGGTCGTCAAGGTCAACTTCGTTGTGGCTCGGCGGCCGCGCCTGCTCTGCTGCCAGAATATCCTGCAGCACAGCGCCAGCCAAGGCGGAAGGCTGGTTGCTGCAAGGCGGGGAAGTTGAACAAGCGATAGCATTGGCGACATGACAGAGCACAAGCAGGAGCAGTGTGTGTGCGAGCCTGCTCCACAAGGAGAGGCAATTCAGAGGCACCGTGGCAGCTTCTCCTTGAGCTATGTTGACGAACCTGCTGGTAGTCCCGGGCGGCGGCAGCCATGACGGCGCCAAAGTTGAGGTCCGACATCCGGCTGCGGAAGCTGTCGGCGTCCATCGTGAAGAGCCGGCGGGCCGCAGTGAGCTCTCGGCGCTCGTGCCCGGCAGTGAGCCAGCCTGGGCGATTGCCCAGCAACGGCGGCTAAGCAGGCGGCGGAGGCGGCGACGGCGGCGGCGGCGGCGACGGCGGCGGCGGCTGGCGCTAGGCACGCTGGCGCGGAAGCTCGAGCTCCTGGAACGGGCGAGACGGGGAAGTGGCGGGAAACCGGGGACTCGTTGCTGCGCCCCCGCTTCCCTCCACAGTCGACCGTCTCAGCATCAGGATCCAGGGTTTAAGGCGCAGGGTGTCTGTCTGTCTGTTTGCTGTCTTTTGTCTCTGGACAAGGTTCACAGGCTCACACGTTCACAGACAATCTGCTGCAGTCTCTTTCATAGCTCTGTGGTTTTGGCGCCTAACTACCCTTTCGGCCTTGTCCATTCCTTTGGGCTGGCCTCTCACATAAGAAGGAAGCGCGGCCAGATTGACTGGTGGCTGGGAAAGGCCAGCCCAAAAGAATGGACAAAGTCTGAGGGAGCCTGAGTGCAACTCACAGCCACCAGTCACTCTGGCCGCGCTTCCTTCTAGCTGCAGCCTCTGGCTTTCGTCAAGGGATCTGCTTTCCGGCTGCTAGTCTTTCTGATTTTGCGGCTCCTCACTCGTGGTTATCAAGTAATTATCCTACCGGCCAAATCTGAGACAGCTCTTTTTGCCCGTTCGGACTTTGACAATTCCTTTCGGGATGGCTGTTCACAACCCTTGCCCCCTTCGCGAGAGCCTCTTTCTCTCACAGCCATTGCCTTACTTTCTGGACGAGCTGTTTCTTCACAGGGTCGAAAGGCGCTCAAATCAAAAGCTATGCAAGTGGCAACAGGCGAATGGGAGCTTAGTGGCCCCCTAGTAAGCAGCCGCAAGTTGGAGTAACCTGCAGCTGCACGGAGCGACGTCGCCCGGCTGCATCTTTCCCAGCCTCGAGCTACTCTGACCTGATGTTGCTCACCCGCGGGTATTGAACTTCGTGTGGTTCCGTCATGTCTAGTTGTCTAGATGCCTAGCTAGTGTTGGAGCTCTTTGGACATTGTCCATTCTTTTGTGGCTGGCTTCTGCCAGCCCCTCTCTTCTATGGGCGAGCTCATCTTCTTGACGTCGTGTGCGGCAGCCCGCAGCCGCCTTGTGAAGAAAGTGAGGAGCCCGTCGGCGACGGCATCCGTGCCTAGTAGGGCGGACGCTCCGATCAGTCTCGGGCGGCCCCGCTCTCCCCGTCTCGCCGCGGGGCACGAAGCCGCCGCCGTAGCTGCGCCGCTCCGCTGACATCGTCACAAACCGTCTGCGCCCCCCACTTTCTGCATTACATTTTGCCTGCCCAGTGTATGCGCTTAAATTGGCCACCCTTTCAAGTTGTGCGCGCCGCGCGCCCTTCCCCACTCTGTATGCACCTGGCTGGCGATTACAGCCGCATTTTGTGTTTGATTTGTTTGATTTCATCAGCCGATTTGTTTTCTTTGTCGCGGGGGCCCACGCCGGCCATGGCGGCCGCGCCTGCTGGCGCCCCGCCCCCCGTCCTGCGCCTCCTCCGCCAGCTCCTGCCGCCCCGCCCGCGGGCCCGCGCCGCCGTCTCCACCGCCGCCGCGGCGGCCTTGCCCCTCCGCCTCCGCTCCGCTGGCCCGGGCTGCCACAGCGCTCGCCGGTCGTGCAGCTTTCCCGCCGGGCCCGGGCTACGCCAGGGCTTCAGCGACTCACTGCGCCTGGGCATCCGATGCCGCGCCTCCGCGGACCTGCGGCTGCATCAAGCCTCCTCTAGTGTGAGGCTCCACTTCAATCGCTATCCTACACTTCACGAGCTCGCGATACTGGCAGCACCGCCTCTTTCGTCGGCTGGCGGCTAACACCCTCTAACAGCCGCACTGCAGCCTCTTTCCCGCACGACGCCGTGCGGCCGACGACGTGCTGCAGCAGCTGGTCATCGCCCTCCGTGGCTGCTAGCGTCGGTCCTTCTCGTCACAAGCTGTGGCCAGATGAGCAGCGCAGTTGAAGGGGCGGAGAGCACAGGTGAAGGTACGCTCTCCGCTGGTCAGCATGATGCGAGCTTGCATGGCGGTCAGATAGAGGCGCCTCTCTAGGAGGCGACTAGAAAGGGGTGAATTGTGGGAGTAGTGGCAAGCTGAAAGAGACTCAGATTGGCTACTAGTCGGAGCGCTCTTTTGCAATGTTGTCAATGAGATTGTTTCCTCTCCTCTGCTGTCTGTCCAGATGCAAATTCAGCAGAGAGCAGTCTTGTGTTCACGACTCGAGGCTGTCCTTTCTGCAAGCAAGCCAAGGGACTGCTGAAGGACCAGCATGTGCCATTTACGGAAGTCAATGTGGACAGTGACCAGAGTCTGAGGAAGGCTGTCGCTCAAGCAACGGGAAGAAAGACTGTGCCAGTCGTCTTTGTACGCGGGCACTACGTTGGAGGAGCCGATGAACTGAAGTTGGTGAGCAGCTCAAGCCTCTCTCGACCTGCTCTGATACACAGTCCCCTAAATGCTAAATTCAAGGCCAGGTGCAACCTATGACATTGTCACGCCACTTCTGCACTCACTGCCTGGTGCCATTATCTCAAGAAAGGCACACGCAGTGTGCCAGTATGCATTGGTGCAAAGGGTTTAGGGTCCAGGGGCAGCTGATGTGTGGTTTGATTGCTCCTTCCTGATTGCAGGCAGTTGGAGACAACAGCCTTGCAGCTGTGCTATCTGCACCACCAATGCAGCTGCCCAGCCCTCTTCAGCAAGCTTTGAGGCAGAATCAGTCCCGAAGTAGTGGAGATACAGCTGATCGTTCAAGAGGGGAAGACATGAGTCGGGCTATCTGGAGAACGTTGAGGCTTGAACAAGTGGCTGCAATTATGGCCAAGGATGCTGGAGGCGTCCCTAAGCACAGCGTGGGCATGGGACTGCGGAAAGAGAAGCACGTGTTCTCAGGAGCGGATGCGGTGGCTTGGTTCAGAAAAGAACTTCCTGACGTTGTCAGTGGTCCACTCTGCACTTGCTCAGACAGACATATCGAGTTGCTACAAGTGCAGTAAAGAAGGTGTAGCAGTGAGGCAGACACCTAATATGGAAGTGCACGTGCCTACATCTACTCAAGAAATACTTGTTGCATCCAGAGAGGCTTTGCTATGATTTGGTCCTTGACTCCTCAATGATCCGACTTTGCTACTTGGGGCAGGCGAGTGATGCAGACGCGGTGCAGATGGGGCGAGATCTACAAGATGCGCAGCTTCTGCATCATGTCACTTTCTCTCAGAGCTTCCAAAACGAGGCATCAGTCCTGTTCAGGTTGCATGCAGACGAGCCAGGCTTGAGCCAGGCTCTCAATGCTCCACGTGTGTGGATTAAGCCGACCAGGCCTGCATCAGAAGTCGGTAACAGCACCAAGCCTCGAAAGCCAGACTCTTGATAACCAATCATCTTCCAGCTTATCACACCTTCATATTGACGTACTAGATCTGAGGCTTGGGGGCATGCTTCTCTGAATCTGGGTTAGCTGGAGCACATGGTGGCAGGCCCTGCTTGTGTGTCTTTCACGTCTTACTCTAGAGGGGAGCATGTACTGCCCGCCAAGTTGTAAGTCTGGAGTCAGTCTTATACGTATCTCGTGCTTACAGGTTGCTGAGACTTTGAGGCAGAAGGTATCAGAGCCTATGAAGAAGCTCTGTCGGATGATGGCCGTACAGTACGATACAACGCTCTCAAAAGCAGCCAGGCGTATGGACAGTACGTGGCAGCCACTGAAGAACTGCAGAGAGTGAGCACTGCTGAAGTGCTACACCCCTGAGGCTTCTCTGAGACTGGGGATTACAGAGGATCCATCTTGCATGCATTGATATGAGTGACAGGTCTGAGCTGTCATTACATTTCACCAGCCATCACTTGACTGCTTACATGTCTCCGCAGGTTGATCTTTTCACTTTGACGAGGATGGAGAAGATGGCCTTCTTCATCAATGTATATAACTCGCTTGTTATTCATGCAATGGTGGAAGGGGGAACCCCCAGCAACATTCTTCAGCGCTTGTTCTTCTACAAGCAGAATATGGTACTCCTGAAGGACTTCTTTGTGCCCCCAGTGTGGATGTCACCGAAGATAAAGGGAAACTGAGCGCTCCATCTGTTAGCGAGTGTGGAAATTGGTCATATGTAAAATCTTACTCAATAAACAAGAGACTCTGTCATCAAGGATGCATTCATGCTTAATAATACACACGGCTGACTCATGGACAGTGGCATGCAGTACCATATTGGGGGTGTTGACTACTCGCTTGACGACATTGAGAATGGAGTCCTGCGTGGCAACAGTCCTCCTTCAACGAGCCTGACCAAGTCGCGCCCCTTTGACCGGTCTGATCCCAGAAGGTTCCAGGCCATCCAGGTGCTTAATTTCTAAATACCTCAACTTAACTCTGCTCATCAGGCACCAAGCTTTGACGAATTGAAAGCAACTAGCCGAGGTAACTGCTTGGTGAGACTGTATGAGGTTCAAGTATACAGCTGGTTACCAGTCAAGTGGCCTGATCATATACTGAATTTCTCGGGATGGACGCTTCTTCTCCAGCCCATGGACCCTCGTGTCCCGTTTGCTCTCAACTGTGGAGCCAAGTCCTGTCCTCCTATAACGGTGTACACTGCTGAGAACCTGGACGATGCGCTTGCTAATGCAACAGCCGCATTCCTGGAAGGCGAATACGAATTTGACAAGACAACTGCAAGTGTGACACTCTCAAATATATTTGACTGGTACAAGGAAGACTTTGGCAGCTCTGAGGAGGAGCGAGTGCGCTGGGTCTTCCATCACTTAGATCAGTCAAGACAAGCCGAGTTGGAGGAGGCTCTAGCCGAGTCCAGGGTGGCAATCACGTTTCGCAAGTACGACTGGGATGTCAATGAGTAGTGCTACGGGCCAAGGGGCGAAGGTTTCTGTCATACATACTGGCAATAATCTACACAATGGTCATGGGTTTGATATCATACTGAGCAGCACATGCATCCAGAGGCGATTATCAATGTGTTGCCACCGCAGACTTTAGAAGTTCTGGCAGGTCAATGGCTCTCAAAGGACAGTTGGTAATAACAGTGCCAGAATTACCACGAATCTGGTGGCTGACTCGCACTAGTTGCTTTGTCAGCCTGGCATTGTATTCTGGATGAAATATTTGTGAAGCTACACAAGCTGCTGTGACCTGCATCAGCTGCTTGACAAATCTTGGCCTGAACTCGGGGTTGACAGTTGCCGCAATCTGTCAACCAATTGGCTTTGAGCCCGACAGTTGGTGACTCTGTATATGAAATGTGCAGCTTCACATCAGCTTCGTCAGACTGACTTCTTTGACTTGCGGCTGCTTACTAGAGGTTACTGAGTGACCATCCTTTGTCGTACATGCCTGGTTAGTGTGTCTCAGCACTTTCGGGCCCCTTCGACCCTGTCCAATCCTTTTGGACTGGCTATTCATTGCCTTCCGCCCCTGGCTTCTACAAGACCACTACAACTGGTGGTAGGCTACTTGTACCACTGGGCAAAGCCGAAGGTGATGTAGTAGCCAGCAAGGAGCAGTGCGACGAGCATGAGCGGCCAGCCAGGATTCTGCTCGCTAAAGGCTTGCAGACGGTGCTGCCAGTCAAGCGGCCTGCACAGCCAAATTATGCCTGCCACTATCGCCATGGGCAAGGCCACCTTTGCGACCCGGTACAGCAGTGGAACCTGCACAAGACATAAGGGGGCTCCACAGCCATGAGCTGCTGTGTGGAGGAGCACAGCTGGAAGATTGCAGCCAGTGAGTGGCAAGGGATGGCAGAGTGTGGCCATGCAGCGGGGTGGACCCTCTCTTGCGGCTGCCACTGCCCTCTGCGGCCAGCACTGAGCCGCTGCTGCCGTGTGCCACGGCCCGGACTACTTGCTGGCACGCACCTCGCCAACCTCAGTCTGTGTGAAGACCCACGAGAAGGGTGCATATCGAGGCCTCAAGAAGACGTGGAAGAAGGAGCCCAGTGGCCACATCGCACGTTCGAGTTGAGCTTCACCTTGGGGTCGGCGTCGAGCTGCACGACCGTGCCGGGCGCGCCGCTGTAGGTAGTGCGTGAGAGGCCGTTGCGGGGGTCGGGGCGCAGCTCCATGCCGCGGCCGGACTGGGCGGAGAAGGCGTAGAGGCGCGCGAGGCGGTACTTGGCCATGACGGCCGCCAGGTCCAGCCGGTCCGGCTGCCAGCCCTTGAGCTGAATGCGGAACACGTGGCGCGGCCCCTTGCCGCGCACGCGCACGTGGACGACCGCCCACCGCGGCTCTCGCGCCGACGCCGCCGCGGCCTCGGGGGCCTGTGGCTCGTCGCCAGCTGCCGCGGC
>WELB01000195.1:232091-247053 GCA_009602725.1 Spirogloea muscicola
GGCGGCCGGGCCGGGCGCGCCGCCGCTGCAGCGCTGGCGCCCGGCGGCGGCCTCCTCCTGGCCCTGCTCCTCGCCTGCAGCACTCTCGGCGCGTCTGCAGCAGCCGTCGGCGGCAATGGCGCGCCCTCGGAGGATGCGCTCGCGCTGCTTGCATTCAAGGCCAACGTCGTTGACGACCCTACAGGCGAGCGTCGCCGCCACCGCCGCCGCCGCCGCCGCTGCCGCCGCCTCCTCCGCCGCCTGCGGATCCAGCAGGCAAATGCGGGGCCATGCATGCCGGCAGCGCGTTGCGGCACTGAGGCGGCCCTCCTGCGGCCATTGTCAGCGCAGGCGTGCTGTCAAGCTGGAGCGAGCGCGACGCGCTGCCGTGCAACTGGACGGGCGTCTCGTGCCGCCTGCTCCCGGCACCGCCGCGTGTCGTGGCGGTGGACTTGACGGGCCAACGCCTGGCCGGCGGCCTCTCGCGGAGGCTCGGGCGGCTGTCGCAGCTGCGAACGCTGCGCCTGGCGGGCAACGTGCTGTCGGGCCCGCTGTTTGCCACGCTCGCCAACGCCATGCTCCTCGAAGTCCTCGACCTTGCCGCCAACAACTTCTCAGGCTCCATCCCCCGCCGGTGCGGTACTCCTGGCCGCGCCCTGCTCGCTGTGCTCGCTTGGCTTGCAACTCGTGGCAGAGTGCCGCTGCGACGGTGCTGCTCGGACGGCCGACCCATGCGCCGCTGCCGCCATGCTGCTGCAGGCTGGGCCAGCTGCGCTGCCTGCGGGTGCTGGACCTGAGCCAGAACCGCCTCACCGGCCGCATCCCGCCAGAGTTCGGCAATCTGACTGCCGCGCAGCAGATCGACCTCCATGGCAATGCCCTATACAGCCCCATCCCCAGGTCCGCTCCGCTCTTGCCGCTGTCAGATGCCAGCCCCTACCCCTTGTACACCTGTCGCCAGCGGTGGACAGCAACCGTAGTTCCCCACTGATGAGCTCCTTGCTTGCTGTGCAGCTCGTTGGGCCGCTGCAGGAATCTCACGCTGCTGGACCTCGGCGGCAATGTGCTGTCGGGCGGCATACCTGCAGAACTGGGCAATCTGCTGCGCCTGCAGGCCCTGAACCTCAGCAGCAACAATCTGACGGGCTTCCTTCCGACGCCACTCAGTCGCTTGCGCGTACTGCGCACGCTCAGGGCATCGCACAACCGCCTCCACGGCGACATCCCGTTTGAGTTTGGCCGCATCGCCTATTTGCAAGCCTTGGCGCTTGATTACAATCTTCTGTCGGGCCCCATCCCCGCCACGCTTGGCAGCCTCGGGCAGCTCACGCTGCTGAACCTTGCAGCGAACAAGCTGTCGGGCCGCATCCCTCTGACGCTGGACCGTCTGGCACACTTGCGCACGCTCGACCTCTCCCGCAATGAGCTCGTGGGCACTGTGCCTGCGAGTGGCGTGCTCGGTGGCTTTCCAGCAAGCGCCTTTGCAAACAACTCGGGCCTCTGCTACCATGCCTGCTCTTCACCACCGCCCCCATCTCGGCAGCACTCACCGCCACGGAGCCCCGCCGCTCCAGCCCCGCAACGCCGGCCTCCTCCACCAGCACGCAGTACAGGGCCTGCACCAGCCCCTGCTCCCGCTAGCGGGACCCCTGACATCACGAAGTCGACAGGCTCCAGTGGGCTGGGGGCCGGCGTCATTGCAGCATTGGTCATCGCTGGCGTGGGCATGTTTGTTCTTCTCTGCACGTGCTACACCACTTGCTGCATCGATGGCCGGGCGGGCAGGCCCCTCCCTGCCGAGGAGGTCGTCATGTTCAACCGCGTCGAGCCGCTCAAGGTCGACCGGCCTCCAGCTGACCCGCTCATGTCTTGCACGTTCTTAGTGCCTGGCTTGGTCCTCGCAACTCTGAGGTGCAACCTCTTTAGTACTGGAGCTCACTCGATGCAAGCTCCCTCGCTGCTGGAGTGTCATAATCCAGGCCGTGGAGCTTGATGCCGCTACTGAGAGCTTCAGCGACGCAAGAATCATTGGAACTGGCACTTTTGGCACAGGTACATTTGGTCCTTAGGCCTAGCTGCTTCATTTGTTCCAGTGCCTTTGAGGAGCTTTCAGCCAATGTAGTACGAGCTTGCAGCAGATTGCCAAGGAACATGTAGCTCCGTGCTATCGTAGACAAGGTTGTTCCTCTGCGGCTACATTGACTTGGTGAGAATCTGCTGCAGTGTACAAAGGGGATCTGCCCGATGCTATGGTGGTGACGGTCAAGCGGCTGGCTGAGGGCGGAACGCTAAGCGACACCAATTTCCATGAGGAGGTCTGTCAGTGGCTCCTATTGCAATCATCATGGAGCGTGCGCCTATACATGAAGCTACTTCCTTGTCGTTCAGTGAAAAGTAGTTAGCTGCCACCCTAAGCTGATATTTTCTAGTCTGACTCAACTTGTCCTTGTTTGATCATAGGCGCGTGCGATTGGCGCGCTGAAGCACCGGAACCTAGTGAAGCTGCTGGGATACCGGATCGCAGATGACTGCGACAGGCTCCTCATTCACGAGTATATGCCCCACAAGAGCCTAAAAGAGCTACTACACGAGCAGCGCCGCGGCTGCCGGCGCATTCGCTGGAATAATCGCTACAAGGTACGACGGCAGGAGTGCTCCTTGGCATGCATCGTAGCTGGGCATAACATTGTCCACCCATACTTTGGAAGGGCGTGCCTAGATTGAGCATTGAAAGATAAGTGGCGATCCATCCCTGCAACGAGCAAGTCTTGTGCTTTCCTGCACACCATTGGAGAATGTTGTATAGAGTAGGGCGCCCTAGAAAGAGCCATGAGGGCTACAGAAGGGTGTACTCGTAGTAATTAGGCCACTTGACGTCGATTTGAGCTTTTCCACGTGCAGATTGCACTGGGAACAGCTCGTGGCCTTGCTTACCTGCATCATGAGTGCAAGCCAGCTGTCATCCACCAGAACCTCAAGCCTTGGTACTTTTGCTGGTGCTCCTTCTTGTGTAAGATGCAGTTAGCAATCCCCAGAGAAGTGGTAAACCTAAGATCTGGTTTAAGATATGACTAGCTACACCCCTGCCGATTAAGGCACCTTCACTGATTAAAGTTGTTGCCTATTGTGACCACTTTGTCATGCAGCAATATCCTCCTTGACGAAACCTACGAGGTCCGAATTTCAGATGTTGGGGTCCCAAGCCTTTGGGGCGGCTCTGAGGCCCAACTCGCTCGCATGATTGGACCTGCCGGTTACATTGCCCCAGGTGATCCAAAGTCAGATTGAGAAGAGCAACATTTGAATTTTTCTGGCTCAATCATGCCCGTTCTTGATGGTTCTCCAACAGAAGTCTGAAAATTGAGATGCTCATGACGTGTGGTCTCCTCTTTTGTTGGTCAGAATACATACGGGCCGCCACGCCAGACACAAAGTGCGACGTCTGGAGCTTCGGCATCATCCTGCTGGAGCTGCTGACAGGGCGGTCGCCGCTAGACGAGAAGCTGGTGCAGATGGGGCTAGACATTGTCAGCTGGGTGGTGGTGCACGTGAATGAGGGTCAGCCGCAGGACGTCCTTGATCCTCATGTGGAGCGGGTGGACTGCGAGGATGAGATGCTGCAGGTTGGCAATCCGATCCATATATATTTGGGATAATGCAGCTTTGCCTGCTCTGACTGCTTGCACGGTGATACTGATTTGTTTGTTCCACTTTCACTGGCTCCTTATTAAGCAGCTTTAACTTTTGACTGAGATTTTACTCCTCCGGGTGACCCACCATTCGGTTGCAGATACTGAAGGTGGCAATTTTGTGCGTGGCCGAGTCGCCCACCAATCGTCCAACCATTGGGGACGTGGTGAACATGCTGCGCCGCGCCAAGGAGACAGCGGAAAAGATCAAGGAGGTGCCGCAGGTCCGCGACTTACTGCAGTGATTGAGCCGGCCATCGGCCTTACATCGTTCAAGCCCCCAAAGGCGGGGCTCTTATATCAACGTTGACAAAGTAGCTGACAATTATGTAGGTCTCCCTTATGAATGTCAGTCATTATTGATTAGCACAGCATCTATTATTCCATGAAGCTCCACCAGTCTTGCTGTAGCGCAAGCGCAAGCTTCCCAAGCGAGCCTAGATTACCGTCGCCGTACATTGACAATTGTGACCGTGTACCAAGCAAATAGGATGCCTCGAACCCGTAGTAGGCAATAGGTATCAGGTACTGTAGACCATTTCTATGATAAGAGCAGCCCGAAACCTGTGAATAGTCGTCTGTGGGAGAGCAGGCTCTACTTGAGCTTCAAGCGCAGTCTTGCACACACATGGAAGCGCAGGGGTTCAGGTCAGGCATACTTATGTTGGTGACAGGGTACACTTGTGGCGTTGCTAACTACAACAGTCCAGGGCAGCCTTAAATCTTCTCTTTTGAGCTTTGACGTGCCAATGTTAGGCTGTCAAACAGAGGCTTACTACAAACGCCGGCAAAAACATCCAGAGAGTGTTCAATTATTGGGATCCCCATGTCTAAGCAGCTTGTGAGAAACCCTGGCGCCCAGCAAAGTCCAGGGTGATAGGCAACTCACACATGTCCAAAATTCTACACATACAGGGCTCAACACCTGCCAGAAGTCTCACATACCACACGAGCCCAAGAAGGACAGTGCACAAGCAGAAAAGTCACGCTCAGCACCCCCAGTGTCCAACACGAGTATCACAAAAGGTGCTGCTTCTCCGGCCACCACAGAGTCCTGTGTCATCTGAGTCGCCTTGCCTCACGCTCCGACTCCATCAGCGTCAGGATGTCCCCTGTGACCACCACAGAGCAGGCGCCTGAGGGCGAGCAAAGAAGACAGAGGAGCGAGGCATGCTCTGCCTGCTGGCGCCACACCAGCCTGCAGCGGCCACGACGGCATGCCATCGCCGACTGCAGCGTCGCTGCACAGCGGGCTTCCGTCGACTCCATGTCACGGTCGACGGAGACAGGCTCAATTCCTCCCAGGCACGGGGCGGAGCACGGTGGCGGCCGCCAGAGGGCGCTCACCTTCCCGCACGGGCCCCTTGACGTTGCGCATGATGAGGCGGTTCTGGTCGTCCAGGAACTTGACGCGAACCTGCGTGACCTGCCCGCGGGAGCCCGTGCGCCCGATCACCTTCATCACGATCGCCAGCTTCACCGGCGTGTCCTGCGGCGCAAGGCGCGGCGGGGCGGCAGCCGGGCGCGTCAGCCCCGCCGCACAACGCCCGCACCACGCCGGGGCGGAGACCGCCATGCCAGGCCGGGCGCAGGGTCGCCGCCAGGGCATGCGGGTCCCAGGTGGCAGCGCGAGCCGGAGGAGGCGCGGCCAAGCTTACCATGGCGGGCGCAGCAGGGGCTGCCGCTGCGGCGGCGGCGGCGGCGGCGTCGGCGGCGTTGGCGGCGGCCGGGAGGGAGGCGGGGCCTGGGGGTCGGGGCTTTAGGGCGCAGAAGTCGGAGGATGGGACAAGCACTAAAACCCTGGGCTCCAGCCCAGCCCACTTGCTCGTGCCGCGTGGGGAGCCGTCGATGCGGCCGCACGATCGGGCGGCCGCGAGGGCGCTCGCCTGGCGGGGGGTTAGCGGGGCGTGCCGCCGGGAGGGAAGCGGCGAGCTCGACCTGCGATGCCGCGGACGGCGGCAGCCGACATCCGGAAGCTCCGTCGTCGGCTTTGCGGATCCGTTCCCGCGCCCGGGTGGGCCGCCGGAAATCGGGATCTCGGCAGCCGTCTCAGCGACACCCCCCGGCACCGGGGCGACCGGGGAAGTCAAGCGGCGGGGCGAGCAAGTCGGCGCCGGGGGCAGAGACAAGGAGCCCAAGGCAGCACGCCAGGCGGGCGGCAGCCGGGCGGGCAGGGAAAAACCTTCTCGACGCCTGCCCGGGTTCGCCCGGCGGGGGGCGCGTCCACACGGGGACCGTCGACGAGGATCGAGGCGGCGCGGGGGCAGGCCCTCCCTCCNCGCCGTCGTCGCCGCCGCCGCCCCCATGGCGGCAGCGCGCCTCCGCCGGTCCTGGGCGCCGCCACCGCCGCCGCTGCTGCTGAGCTGCCTCGTGCTGGCCGCGGCATCGCTCGCGTCCGCCAAGTTCAACGTGGAGTCGCAGTCGCTGGTCATCACCTCGCCCTCCCACCTCAAGGGCTCCTACGAGAGCTCCATCGCCAACTTCGGGCTGCCCGAGTACGGCGGCACGCTCTCCGGCGTCGTCAAGTACCCGACCAAGAACCAGAAGGGCTGCAAGTCGTTTGCCGATGTGGAGATCGACTTCAAGAATTTCCGTCACGGCGATGCGCCCCAGATAATCCTCTTGGATCGTGGCGGTGAGCCCCGCCATGTTGCGGTTCCCTGGCACGGCTCCGCTCACACTGTGCTGGGCCCGTGTTGATCAGCTGCTCCACACCCCGCAGCTCGCTCTCTTCTTATGCCTGCCCAATATGCAGCTCGGGCCTGGCATTCCACTTGGTCGCGACATCGCGCAGTGCTGACACTCACGTATGTCTGTCTGTGCCACGCGCTCTGGCGACCGTGCAGATTGCTTCTTCACCCAGAAGGTGTGGCATGCACAGCTGGCCGGCGCTTCGGCGGTCATCGTCGGCGACGATCGCGATGAGAGCCTGATCACCATGGATGCCCCCGACGAGGATCCGGACAGCACTGAGAGCCAGACTCAGTACGTGAACAACATCACGATCCCGTCTGCCCTCCTTGCCAAGAACACGACCGATGCCATCAAGACCGCCCTCAGGAAGGATGTGGTGCACGTGAGCCTGGACTGGACCGAGGCTCTGCCACACCCCGACAACCGCGTGGAGTACGAGCTGTGGACCAATAGCAACGACGAGTGTGGGCAGAAGTGCGACATGCAGATCCAGTTTGTCCGGGACTTCAAGGGGGTGGCGCAGGTGCTGGAGGAGGGGAACTACACGCTCTTCACTCCCCACTACATCACATGGTACTGCCCCCAGACGTACACGGACAGCAAGCAGTGCCAGTCGCAGTGCATCAACAAAGGCAGATACTGCGCCCCTGATCCAGAGCAGGTCAGTCTTGCCACTACTTTACCCAAGCCTGGTGCACGTGGACAAGCTGGTCGAGCAAGGCTTAGCAGCTATGCAGAAAACTCCATTCAATGACGTCCACCTGCAAAGGTTGTTCTGCAGTGAGAAGCAGCGCCGTAGTGGCGAGCTCACACTCGAGTTGACTGTTGCCATGGGCGCTTGTCCAAATTCTTCATGCACACTTTTGCTCTTTGAGGACTATGTAAGATTCAGATTGCCAGAAGGTGCTTGTGAGCATAGGCAGAGCTCCCTGCTGAAGGACGTGCTTTGACAACCTTTCTTCACAGGATTTTGAGAAAGGTTACGATGGGAAGGATGTTGTTATTGAGAACCTCCGTCAGCTTTGCTTCTTCAAAGCTGCACAAGAGATCAATCGGTCAGCATCGCACTTACTGCCTAGTATTGGCCTCTGCACTCTGCAACATTCTCACTTGTGAATTGTTGACAATTACTTCCTCGAGTGCTGCTCGTGTCAGTAGCTGATAATGCATCTCTTATTGCATTTTCTTTTTCGAAGTACACGTACTTCCTGTCGTATTTCTCACTGTCCTGGTCATGAGATTGACAAATTCCACCCAGTATTGGATGTTCAGGCCGTGGTTGTGGTGGGACTATGTTACCGACTTTCAGATGCGGTGCCCGATGAGTAAGAAGTACAATCAGGAGTGTGCTGAGACTGTCATCAAGGCTCTAGGTATGATTTTCTCAAGCACAGTAGCTGTTCATATGTTCTCATACATTGGGTGAACCTTGATTTTGTGCGGCAGCTGCATGTAAGGTACATTGCAGTAGTAGACTGGGGAGTTTGAGATGTCTACATGAGCGCATGGTATCCTTGTACCAATAGTCACGAAGGAACAGCTTGCTTCACCTGTGCTTGTGTGGTGTTATGGGTTGAGCTGGTACGCCCATAGCTGGTGATGGTAATCGCAAGCCCTCAAGATTCTGCTACAATATGTCCAGGAATTGATATCGACAGCGTACGCACCTGCATGGGTGATGTCACCAAGGGTGAGGATAACATGATTCTCAAAGCAGAGCAGGATAGCCAGGTGAGCTCCACGTCATTATCTAACCTTCTAGCAATGTGATGGAGTTGAAAATGATCAAACTTTTGTCCATGTGCGGTATGTTGGCCTGCACCAATGTTGAAGCTACTTTAGCCACAAAGACTTAGTCGTGAGGCTGCGACACAGTAGCTATATCACAATATTGGCATGTACAGATCTTGTGGCTTTGCTGGATATGCAGCCCCCAGCATATTCATGTAGATTTCAGCTTCTGACAGGTTGGTGATGGTGAGAGGGGCGATGTCACCATCCTTCCTACGATTGTCATCAACAGGAAGCAGTATCGAGGTATTTTTGTCTATAAGGAGCCGAAGTCGCCTGGTGATTGATTGTCGGCTCTGGTGATTGATTGTCGCCAACCCACTGATTTGAGCATCACACACAACAGCTACATCTTGACATACAAGGATTGTCGAGCATGGGAGCTGTTTATTGCAGCACTATGTCAGCTTACCTTTACTGATATGTTGCTGTACTCTCTTGGTATAGGCAAGCTAGACAAGACTACTGTACAGAAGGCTATTTGCTCTGGTTTTGAGGAGACCACTGATCCACCAGTCTGTCTTGGAGCTGGTAAGCTTTTGAGTTATCTTATGTGTTTGTCTGGGTTGTTTGGAACAATCCCTTGGTTTGAAACATAATGCTTCTACATGCTCCCCTCACCTGGACTCTGTGTCTGTTGATTGCCTGGTGCAGATATTCAGACCAATGAGTGCAAGGAGAATAATGGAGGATGCTGGTCTGGTTTTGGCAAAACTGCCTGTAAGGTAGGTGACGGTGACTATTCGAGATAAGCAGATGGACACGGGTGCATTTTGTCTCACCATCTCCTGTCGTTGGCTGTGCATGCATCTGTGGCATGCGGTTGATGCTACTGAGCTTTGTGACATTGAGGGCTCTGAAATATTTGTGAGTGCAGTGCCTGAACCCTATTCCTTCTTTGATGCCCTACAGGACACTTTCCGTGGAAAGGTCTGCGTTTGCCCCACAGACAAGGAAACTGGCACAGTTTTCATTGGTGATGGGTACACTAGTTGTGAACGTACGTCATCTTTTACGTAACCCGTCACCGGTAGTACTGCGTCACCACTAGGGATGTCTGGCGATGTCTACTCGGAGCTTCTTGTTGCCTCTACATTGCAGTCAAAGACTAAGACTGTGTTGCTGGTGTGGACAGCTGCCGGTCCTGGGCGCTGCAAGATTGACAATGGTGGCTGCTGGAATGACACTCATGATGGAAACTACTTCACAGCCTGCGATGTATGACAGAGCCCCTCTTTTCTGGCATGCTTGTTGACACAACGTGCAAGTTATTGCCAGCTCTAGGCACACAGCTGCCCATGTGTGTGGCAGTCACATCAACAACAGAAATAACTTGGACTTACATTGCTCATGTTGACCCAATGCTGAGAGAGAATCATTAGAGAACCTCTTGAGCAAGTCCGATGTGTCAAAGATGCATCCACTAGATATTTGCCAGCTAGCTACACATGGAAGCAAAGATACAACAACTCTGCTTACGTGGACTTACTACTGGTGTGCAGGAAGTAAGCGGCGGTACTGGTTGTAAGTGTCCCAAGGGGTTTACGGGCGATGGCAAGGACTGCAAAGACATTGATGAGTGCAAGCCAAGTACTGGAGTGTGCAAGTGCTCAGATTGCCGCTGCAAGAATACGTATGGATCCTACAAGTGCACCTGCGCCTCAGGAGGTGTCTATCTTGAGCAGCATGACAAGTGCATAAGTACGTCCATCAACAAGCTCTCTCTCTAGGCACTCTTTCATCTTCTGCTTCCTTTGATGCGGCTGAGTTGGAGTTATGAGGTAGAGTAATACAGACTGGTTCCTTGCCGGATTCATTACTTCATTGGGGGCTTGTGAGTGCCAAATATGTTTAGAAGTCAGCTCTAACATGCTCCAGACACTGCCTAGGTTCGACCAACCGAGTTGTGAAAATGCAGGTGACAAGGCTGGTGGAAGCAGCACATTTGGGTGGTTCTGGTCTATCATTTTGGTGGCTTGCTTGGCAGTAGTCGCTGTGGGTGGTTACGTGCTCTACAAATACCGGTTACGGGTGGGTGCCTGCAAGTCCTCAACCTCTTGAGTCAAGGAAAGGGGATTGCCTTGTCATACCTCTCCTTATCTGTTCTTGGCCAGCATGTGGAGTCATCTGACGAGTATGTGAGAGATGTCAGGGATTTACCTGTTGCAAGATTCTCATTTGTCATATTGCCTGACATGACAGACATACATGGATTCTGAGATTCGGGCGATCATGGCACAGTACATGCCTCTTGACAGTCAGAATGAGACAGCCACAGCAGCCAGGCAGCCCTTGAATGAAGAGGCATAAGGTAGGTTTGACATGCCTCGGACCTTAGCGGTGGCATGTATCATTCACTGGCTATATTGGTGTCGGCTGGTTCGTATGGCCTTACTTTCGTCCGCTTTTCTGGTATGCTGTTGGCCTGTGTCAGGTCGCAGATCATTCTGGCAATCCATTTCCAGCCCCGGCAGATGCCAGTTCTCAAGATGGACCGGCATCTCATTTGTCCAGCATGTTGTACAGATATGACTGTCAGCTATGGCATCAATCAGCTCTTGTGAAGACAAACTTGAGTACGACTGTGCAAAGTCAGTCTGATAAGTCCTAGTTCTTGCATTGTTTCTCGTCAGGGGTGGTATGAACCTGGACTGAGCTGATAATTAGCAGCAGCATTGCCAATGTGGGGTCGGCTATCCACTCCTGCTTAGTGGCCCATGCTAGGCAGCCACCTCTCCAAAGCGGAACAGAGCTGTTTGTCATGCAGACAGGCTTGATTGTGTAGCTGACTGTCAGTCTGGGAGCTTGTGTACAATATCAAGCGGGGATGTCTTACTCGCTTAGATGGTAGCCACCATTTGAGGGCAATTGTAGTGTGGCTGCTGGTGGATGTGTTATCAATGTGTCAAGTATCAGGTTTGCAAGCTGGTGTCCTGCCTGAAGTGCTCTGGTCACTATCCACAATGTCATTGCTTGAGAGGACTAATATGTGTTTGTGAAGCTCTTTGGTGGAGCTTCTTAGGAGCTTAAGGATATGGCAAAGGCAGTGATGTCAGCGACCAGCGTGTCCAGTTGCATCTGAGCGGGTTGCCTGTTGCTTGATATGAAGCTTGTCATCCATGCCGGCAGGGAGGGTGTGGTGTTGCTTGAGACATGGGGAAGCTGCCACTCCTTCAAGGCGATCGGGTGCTACTTCGAGGCAGTCGATGTAGACTTCGCGGCTGGCCTCTGAGACACAAGCCCGCCGGTATGGCCGTTAGGTGCTAATAGTGCAGGTTGTCTATATCTTCTGCAGCTGCAGCAAGCAAAGCTTTGCATGCCAAGTGCAAACCAAGTGTAGCCTACAGGAATAGCATCATAAGCCGGCAGGGGACGCCCCGCGCCTTTGCAAGCTGGTCGTGCCGCAACGCTTGACCGAGCAGATGGATGGGCTCTTGTACTAACGGGTGCACCGCGCGTTCGCGTGCCGAGGAAGCAGGGCATTGTGAGGCCTCGCTGCTCCCTGAGGCTAGGGTGTGAGATCAGGGTATCAGTCGGCTGCCGCTGAGGCGGGACCTCACCTCCAGCAGAAACGTCGTGCCGACGCCGTACACGGCGACGGCCAGGAGGATGGCTGCCGGGCCGGTGACAAGGCTCCACCTGCGCGCGGGCGGCGGTGGCTGCCGGTCAGGCGTGGACAAGCCCGCCAGGGGCGCGCGGCGGCGGCGGTTTTGAGGGCGCGTCACAGGAGCCGCGCCTGTTGGCGATCATGGCGGGCGAGCGAGCGCGGTGGCGGGCGCCGCCGCAGCCGGCGCAGAGCGCGGCGCCGTGGTTTCAGGGGCGCCCCAGGAGCCGTGGCTTGGCGCACCCTGTGGATGTGCTCACTCGATGGGTCACGAGACTGCGTTTCCGCTTTGTCACAGCTCCACTAGGATTGTTTTCTGCTCTTCCTAAAATGGTCCTCCCGGATCCAGCATCTGTCCCGGCTGGTTGATGCGCGTCGTCGAAGTCGGGGGCAGCTTGACCTACTCCAGCATTCCGCAGGCCTTAGTTGCATCTTATAAAAAGCGGCTCTCGCTTAATTTGCAGCGCTCGCAAGCATTGGCTCTTCATCAACGTGCAGGGCGCGCTCTAAGTCAAGCCTCCGGCGTTTGTGGCGGCGCTCCAGCTCCTCAAGTTAGCTTGTCGGATTTGTTTGTGCTCACCTGTGGGCACTTAGGCACCTTACTTTAGGTCTCCGTATTATGTATAGCCTTGTTTAGTCTGCACTAGACTCTGCCTGAACATGTATTGGCTTGGATTGGCCTCCCTTTCATTTCATACGCTCCGCGCGCCTTCTCTCTTCTTACTGATGGTGTACTGGCTTGCGCTGGCCTCCCTCTCGATTCATGTGGACCCCGCGCATCCCTTTACCAGTCCCCGCTCCCGCTACTGCGAGGCTAGGCCGATGGCTGTCGAAATGTAAGCTCATCAAAAGGGGGCGAGGGCTGTGAAAGAGGGGTAGAGGGTGATGGCTGTAAAAAGGCCTGCCCGAAAAGAATGTGAAAGGCCAGCCCACAAGGAGAACGAGTGCAGCTCTTTCAAGGTGGCGATGGATGTGAACGAGCCAGCCAGAACAGAAGCAGCTTCACACGGGAGGTGATGGCTGGGAGGGGCCAGCACAGAAAAACAGACAAGGGGAAGAAAGGCGCACGGTGAGCTTGGAGAAAGAGGGAGGCCAATCAAGCCATTCCATTATTCAGGCACAGGCTAGTGCAACAAATGGGCGAAGCCCTAAAAAAACCCTGACTTCAAGGGGGCTAAGATGAGGATGCGAAAGCCGGTTGGGGCCTGGCCCATGGTACCCACAAGTGAGCACATGCAACTTCGACAGGCTAACTTGGGGAGCCGGAGCACCGCCACGAAAGCCAGTGGCCTGGCTTAATGCGCGTGCAGCACGCTGGTAAATAGTCGAAGCTTGGGAGCCCTGCAAAATCAGTGGAGGGAGCATTCTGTGATATGCAACTAACGTCTACGGATTGCTAGTATGCCCCAAGCTGCCCCCCAGACTACGACCACACGCGTCACGCTGGGCCAGATGCTGGCGGAAGGGGGGGGGCATCTATAACTGTAGCCGTATACTTAAATAGCGCAAGGATAGAAGGTCGGTCTTCTCGGGGCGGTCGTTGTGCCTCTCCTTCTTGTGCTCCACGTGGGTCTGTTGCCCGGCCAGGCACAGTCGGCGTGGGTGCTCCCAGTCTGAAAGCGTCAACAAGAGGGCGAGGAGGAGGCGAGGCCCGCCTCTCCGAGAGGGAAGCGATAACCGCATGCGTAGCTTGCCGCGCTGGAAGTGACGGGCATGATGCACGACACATCCATTGTCAGATAGTACACAGCCTCGTGTACATTCCATGCTAATAGGTTGTGGCAGGCAATACGCTCAGCCCCCTCAAGACACCTAAGCTTGGGGCACGTAGAGAGATCTCATCATCTGCTTGTGGTCACAGAAGGAGCGGACGAGGTGCTGAGGCGCTATGGAGAAGGCGCGCAGTTCACATGAAACGGAGGGGAGGGCAAATCAAGCCAGTACATCGTTGTGGCAAAACCTAGTGCAGAGATTGGGGCTTAGGGGTACGTGTCGCGCAGTGTATGGAGCGGTTGGGGTCAAAGTTCTGCCAATTCGAGGCCAAACTGAGGCCCATTTGCGTCCGTCCGTCCTGGTGTAAATTGGCCCTTCAGTACTCACAAAATCCACCGGCTGGTGGGAGGCGGAGCGGCGGCCTCCTCTTCTCATCCCTTTTGCCCTTGGCCTAAGGCCTTCATTTCAGCTTCGGGCATGAGAGACTGTTCCAGTAGAGTGCGATTGGCCAGCCCATTAAAACACGAAACAAAGTGCGAAGGGGCCAGAAAAGTGCTGAAGCACACGACTTAAGCGGCCACCGGGTGCTTTAGCGTGGCCAGAAAAGCGCTAAAGCGTACAGCGACTCAAGTGGCCACTGGGTGCTTCAGCTTCTGCCTGAAAGGAGTGTGTATTGATTGATGAAAGGCCCGAGTGGCCAAGTACCAAAGGCAAGCGCGCGCATTGACAGATGTGCATCATCTCCTGCTTTCATGTCAGCGCTCCGCGCGCCTTCCTTCTGCTAAGCTGACCCGCTCACCAACCACGAGTCAGCAAGTTGTAGAGGCGCGCAGTGCGCATGGAATACAAGGGATGCCAAACCAAGCCAATGCACTGTTCAGTGTCGGGCCTCCACGGCTTCCGCAAACCCCCCTGCATCTTGGAGGGGAGGTCGCCGCAGCGGAGGAGCCAGGCGGCGCTTGGAAGTGGTTGTCGCCATGGGTTCGGCGAGTGGTGGCAGTGGCGCTGGTGATGCTGACGGGCCCGTGGCTGGCGATGCCGCTGTATCAGCTGCACCTGGGGAAGGGGAGCAGGGCCAAGAGGACCTCCGGCCCCCTGCGGAGGCAACCTCTTGCCCGCCTGTTGAGCTCCGCTGCCGGCTCTGCCGGCGGCGATGTGCCAACAAGGTGGGTTTGAGCTCGCACGAGCGGGCCTGCGTGCGTTTGGCTAACAGAGAGGCGCAGCAGGCAGAGGCATCCGCCACCGCTCGGGCTCGCAGAGCCCCTACAAGAGGGGCGATGCCACCACCACCACCAGGGCCTACGGCAGAACACTGGCGGTTGGCGGAGAGCGTGGACGTCTCCGAGATCCTGCGGACGACCAACGCGCAGCTCCTACGACACATCCCGTATTGGGCCCGGCCCCACATACGGCGAGCCCTTCGGCCCCTCCTGACACGTCTGGCTCGTGACAGCGAGGATGAGGCTGCATGGGCTGTGTTTGTGTTGTTTCC
>WELB01000196.1:4391-14481 GCA_009602725.1 Spirogloea muscicola
TGGGCTGCCAGCGCGCTCGCGGCGGTGCGAGCGAGCCGGCGAGCGAGCCCGGCGCCATGGGCGACGAGTACGCCGCTGGCGGCGTCGGCGGCGGCGGCGGCGGCGAGGACGAGAAGAAGCCCGCCGGCGACCAGAGCCAGAGCCACATAAATCTCAAGGTCAAGTCCCAGGTGAGAACACTGCTGCCCCGTCCGTGGCAGAGCGTTGCGCTACAATGACAGTGGCAGTGTGGTGGCTCCTCAGTGGCTCGCCGGGCGCCAGTCAACTCTGCATCAGCCTGGGTGTGTGCTAGTTGCATCTAGAAGCCACCGTGTCGGATACTTGGTAGGCTAAGCAGCGCCTATCGACGTGTTCGCTTGCCAATCCCGGTCTTCAAATTTGCTGCTCTTGGATGTGCCACCCTGTTTGGACTGACTATATAGCTTCAACATAACTGCAGGATGGATCGGAGGTCTTTTTCCGCATCAAGTCTACTGCCACCTTCAAGAAACTCATGACAACCTACTGCGATAGGCAGAGTGTAGCGATGGATTCAATTGCTTTTCTGTTCGACGGAAGGCGCCTCCGAGCAGAACAAACTCCCGCTGAGGTGTGTTTCCTGATTTGTCTCAGTCTATCATTGAGCACTGTGTCCAGGTATCCATAGGCCTGCACCACAAACTGCTTGCTTAGGCAGTCGCAGTCTAACTCTATTACGTGTTCTGATATGTAGACCTAAGCATTTGTTGATGAAGCTCAAGCAGATCTGTCCTGTTGGCTGAGCTGACTTTCATTCGTGTGGGGTGAACATTGACAGCTAGAAATGGAAGATGGTGACGAGATTGATGCGATGCTGCACCAAACAGGAGGCGCTTGACTTTGCTACCAAGCAACTTGCCTTTGCTCCTTGACCACCAGCCTGACTTGAGCCTGCTGCCTGTATCACGAGCCTGACTTGAGCTTGCTGTATGATTCTGGCCCTCTTGAGGGTCCGGAAACGAGCCTAACAAGGCTTCATGGATACTCTGGTCAACGCAGCCTTTGACAGTTGTGCATAGATGATGACCTGGCGAGAGGGCAGCAAGCAGTCAAAGGGCTTCAGGTGATAGTCCTCGTCTGACACAGGTTCAGAAGTATTCTCAGCTGGGTTGCGACACAGTTGTGTGATCTCTTTGATTTGGGCTCAATATAAGCCTCAAAAAATAATGTGAACTGCGCACATCAGGTCGTCAAGCATGCGATTGCTGGGACAGGACTCCAACTTGATATAGAAAGAAATTCCTCGCCCACAGAGGGTAGAGGCTGGGAAAGGCCAGCCCGAAAAGAAGGAGCAAGGTCCAAAGAGCCAAAAGGTGCCGAAAAGAAATACCACAGAGCTAGAGACTACACGATTGCACACAATATAGGAGTTGAAATCAGCAGAACAGAGTGGCGAACGGGTGTGTAATAACATGTGGGTATCTGCCGAACAGCTCGTGGAAATCCTGAATACAAAGGCGAAAACAGCGCTGTTTGATGAGCCCGCGTAGTTATAAGGTAGTTGTTTAGGTCATTTGTACAATACCTGTATTATTACGATGAATATCAATTCGTCGTTGCAATCGGTTTACACCACCTCCTCAATGACAACTGGTAATGCGAATGGAAGAATTACGCCCAGAAGATCTTTTTGAGACTACATGTTAGGGACTGTCTGCACAGGAGGCCATTGATAAGCAAGAGCTGTGCAGATCCAGAGCAAGCAGATCCTCGCAGCCTGCGTGGCAGTCCATGGCCCTTCCACTGTTCACTCCCAGTTTGATAGACCAGCTCCTTCATGGCGCAATCAATAGAGAAGGGCTCGCCGATTGAGGATAGGGGCTGGGCGAGCTCTTTCTTTGACGAGGCAATGGAGAAGCCAGTGGCCATTGCCACGACGCCGTCACGGCAGGTGCCGTGGCCGACCTTTCCGGAACGATGCCCATCTAATGTCAGGTGAGAGCCACTTGGCAGGATGCGGCGGACCTCGGGGGGCGGGGCGGGAACGAAACCTAGCCTCAGTCGGCGGCCCTCTCCTCTCGTCCAGCTAACTCCTCGTCAACTCCTCGACAGGCGCCCCCCACCTCCACGTCGGCTGCGGGGCGTGTGGAGGGCGCCAAGCTTGCCAGCACCGGCGGGGCAGTCCCCGTCCCATCAAGTGCCCGCTAACTTGTCTGTAGACCACTCCCCCACCGCGCGACTCCGGCGCGGCGGCCGCGCCGTGCGACGGCGGCGCAGGTGCGGACGCTCGGCCGGCGTGCGGCCACCGGCTTGGCGGCGACCAGCGCTGGCTCGTGCCGATGGCTGTGGCTGGCGGCATGACTCCGAGCACGTCGTCTGCCTCTGGAGCGCGGCAAGCCCCCGGCTGTTTGCGAGCCAGCTACAGGCTGCGGGGCTTCCCTTCCAGCAATGTCAGTGCCGTAGTCAGTGCCGCTGCACTCTATTGCACTGCATGCTCTTGCTAGCCACACATCGTTGACAGGCATTCTTGTTGTTTGGAAACCCCTAAGTAGCTTCGTTGGATACCTTGTGAACGATTCTGAGCTACTTATTGGTCCTCAGATTCTATACTGCTTGGTCACATCACAGGGCTCGTCGCTGAGCATAGCAACAAGCAGCTCTGTCCGAATCCTGCCGCAGTGGTGCTCTTTGCCTGCCGGCATTCGGATATCTGCATTTGCTAAACAGACAGGACAGAGACGAAAAGGATTCGGCAAAGAGGTTGTCAAGAAAGACGTGGTAGGCACCTCAGCTCAGAGAGCTGAAGCACTGTGCAAGATTGCTGAAAAATGATATCTTCTTCTGTCTACTCGTCAAGTCATACAGTGTAGGTAGTAACTGCCTGTAAAATTTTCCATGCAGCACTTACAAACAGCCTGGTCAAATTGAGGATAGACACGAAGTCTCAAAAAGGTGTCCGCCAGTATTAAGTTGTACTAGAGCAAGAAGGGCTCACGCCCTTCTACGGCATTCTTCGAAGCTCTTGACCAAGAAGTAGTGCCGACGCCTTTCATGCCTGCAGAAAGAAAAGGGCGCTCCTACTCGGGGCAAGGAAGACTGGAATGCGTCAGCACAGTAAGTCGCTTGGCCTTAAACATCTTTCATGCCTATCACAATCTTGGGAAGGGTGCACCGTAACGTCACGGAGGTTGCGTGCATTGTCTGCTGTATAGGAGAGTTTTGGAAGGGCAACAGCAGCAAGCTTCAGAACCACTGCAACTTGCAGGTGTGCATAAATCTAGCTGACTACATATCAAAAGCTAGTGTGATAGTGATCGGTCATCATGCCAGCAGTACTGCATCAATTACTTTTACTGTTTTTGTTCTTGTTTGTTCTGTCATTTTGCTTGTCTCCAAGGGAATCCAACAACTGTATGTCACCCCATCCAGATGGTCGCAATGTCCAGTAGTATCCAGCATCCAATGCGGTCTTCTAAATATCCACACTCGATGATATTACTGGTGTTGTAGCTTAAGTCAACTGCAAAGCAGACGAGACACAATGTTACTGATGTGAGATTGATTTATGAAGGTCCTGGACAAGCCCCAGACCTGCTGAGGGATGCAGATGTTTTGGAGAATGTCGCAGTACCAGAAGATAGGACGTTTGAGGAGCGCTTGGCTGCCTTGAAAAGGTCTCTCGCTTAAAGTCTATATGAAAGATATGCTTTATCTGACATATGACAAAAAGTGGTTAGGAAATTTCAGCGTATGTGCTTTGCTGATACTTGTTCATAGAATATAACAATTGTTGCCAGGTTGTCAAATGCACAGCTTGAGGATAATTGCCAGCGCATTGATGCTTATAATGAATTCTTTCGTTGGACCTCATTGGATGCTCATATTGTTCTCTGCTGGCAGCTCTGTTGCTGAGAAAGAGAAGACGGCTACCTCTCAAGTATTTGCACCCATTGATTATGATGCTCCGCCTTCAATGACTTCCAGTGATGCTGGCTGGACAGAAAATCTTGGGGCTAAGGTGTGGCCCTAAATACCTCTTTGTGACATTGCGGGCTCGCCAGTAACAAAGTAAGACACACATGTCTTGTCAGAAATTCAATAATGCTAATGCAATATGCGATCTTCCTCAAGCTTGCACCGTAAGTAGATACCAGATTCTAGATTCTGAGTTCAACTCTCGAACTTCTTAGCCTGCTCTCTACTCCAAGCTTACATGTACTCCGTACCAGCTATCAAGCTCATATCCAACCTTGTTAGCCTCATTGACGGAGGTCATTGATTGAGGAGTTTGATTATGCAATGCGGCAGATTGGCATTGGAGTGGCAGCCACCTTCTTTGGGCTTCTCTTTGCTTTTGGAGACATCTTACCTTCTCAAGTGTATGTAGCTGCAGACAAAGTCTACTTAGCACTACCTGGACTGGCTTACTTGTGCCTTCCCAGTATTTAAAGTCAGGGATCTGATGCCTGTTACCCTGGTAGACCAGAACATTCTCTCATATTTCTCAATCCGTATATGTTCTCATAGGCCTCAGAGAGACTTGGGTCCTGCAGAAACCAAGCTCACAGATGCTGAGAAGGCCACATTACAGGTCCCCATATTTAGGAGCCCCATACCTTGACTTGCTCAATTCTTAACTTCTCCATGATATGCTTGTTCGCTACAAGCTGCAAGTCAAAATCTTTGCTAAGTAGGTTAGTAGCAGCTTTAAGCAGATGTCCAAGCTGCCCTTACTCAGGATCTGCGCCTCACGACATTCTTAGCTTGGCAGGAGCAATTGGCAAGATATAAGGCCATGCTAGCAATCTCATCCACCGATGCAGAAGGTCTGGAGGTAAGGAAAGTTCTTGCATACTTCAAACATGTCTTTCCGCGATGAATGCATGATGAAGATTAGCAGGCAGGCCTGACTGCTGTCAGGATCACAAAAAGTATGTGTCATAAGGGTTGGCTCACGTTGATATTGCAGCATTTCAGGGAGCTGCTGTTAGCAGTGCGGAACTTGGAGACTATACTAAAGCAGCGGAGTATCTGACTGAGCTGACTAAGGTTTGATTCATGGCTTTCCGAGCTTGCTTGCAAGTAGTACACATCATAGACTCCACCTTGAGTAGTAGTCTTCTTGCAACCTCCCACAGTATCAGATAACATGGGTCTCAAATGATGTAATAAGGGGTAGAGGCCATTGATGCTTGCAGGGGTGATACACTTGCAGATGAAACCGGATGACCCTGAAGCTTTGAGATTACTAGCTGAAGTGCGTAGTGCCCAAAAAGACTACAAGGCCAGTGCTGATACTTACAGGCAGGCAGCCAAGGTAGGGAGGGATCTGGAATGTCAAAGTTTGTTGACATTTCTGTGTATGAACGTGAGATATGATAATGTCTGTTTGTTGGAATTGTTGGAATTGTTTGTGCTGCTTGGGCAGGGTGCTGGGCATATCATTGAGGTCCTTTAATTATATGGGTTGGCAAATGTAACAGAAAGAAGTGCACCTTGGCAGGCATCCACTGGGGAGTCCATTGTCCTCCTGCGTGGTTTAACAGATTCCCTTCTTGCTGATGGGAGACCACAAGATGTGAGTCAATTGGATAAAATGATCCTGCTCTATTTAGACAGTGCTCTTAAGCTCAACTTAGGTTTTCAAGTTTTTGGCAAGTTTCCAGAGAAGTTAATTGCTGGTACTCTGACACCTATCAATCCTCAGGCAGTCGGAGAGCTTCTAGCTACTAGGGCAAGGTTGAGGGCACAGCTCTCTACTCAAGACGAGTCATCCACAAAGCCGGCAGCCGAGAAGTTTGACACTGTCCAGGTGCTCAATTGACTTCTCTTCGGCATTCAGGTTTGGGCAGACAGCCGCCAAGAGAAAAGCTTAAAGAAGGGTGGCCTTCCGCCTGCACCATGGTGTCATGCATCGCGTTGTTCTAGGCTAAGATGCTCCTGCTTGCCTCTTTCTATCCATGTCCAGCTGGGGTTGCTGCTTGGCAAGGCGTACTCCGCCTGGGGCAAAGCAGGTGACGCTGCCGCCGTGTACGACGGGCTGATTGTGTCCAAGCCAGAGGACTTTAGGGGGTACCTGGCAAAGGTACGAGCGTCTCAGAGGACCGACAGTAGCTCCAAATGAGTATGCAGAGATATGACAACTTCGAGTAGAGCATGTCTTTATCTCGTTCATGAGGTCAAGGCACCGGAGGCCTCCGCTTCCTGTGCTAATCAGAGGTCCGCTGTTCAGGCGAGCAGCACACCTTGCAAGGGCTTACTTGTCCTTCCGTAGCACAACATGCACGGACTGTAGATGGCTAAGTGTTGTTCATACATGCGCTCGTCGTCCTCAGCCATCAGCTTTGTCCTGCAGGGCGTGCTACTGAAAGAGCAAGGGAAGAAGGGGGATGCGGAGCGCATGTTCGTTCAGGTGGGGCAACAGTCTTTTCTGATATCACTTGCTGGCGCTGAAGTGTCGTTTGCATGTGCCTGGTGATACTTGGGTGTGGCATGCTCTGCTGCTTAATGATTGCACAAGCCATTATGCTGCTATCTCGTGAGACTTAGATTGACTGGCTCATGCTTGGTTTTCCTTGTCACAGGCCCGCTTTCTGGCGCCAGAGCAGGCCAAAGGCTTCGTTGACAGGCTCTCTGGCAGAGAGATCTTCCAATGAGCTTCACCACGAAGGCATGCAGCCGTAGCTGCTACTAGCTCAATGGCCATGAGGCACCTTAACTGAGCTTCACTGTGATGCATGCAGCCATAGCTGTTGCTCACAAGCTCAGTGGCCAGGAGGCCATGCATAGAGACGCGCTAAGGCGTGGACTGCAATCTGGGCACCTGGCTGACATTGCACAGCAGGTTTGCCAAGCTGGCATTCTTGTTGCTCGCTGCGCTCCTTGGGAAACTTGGCAACAAGATTGGGTCTTAGGCAAAGAGGCTCGTGAACTTCAATGTTGCTTGAATTTTCACTGCTGCCATTCGAGTATTCTGAGACTAAATCACTTGCATACACCACAAGATTGATTGTCATATATATTTTGGCGTAATTTTGCCAGCTGTGTTCCTCTTCTGTTCTCCACAGCCGTCAACAGAAGCAAACACCAGACAAGCAGGAGCTGGCTAGCAATTTTCGACTTTAGGCAACGGGCTGCTCCATCATACTAAGTCGCCCTTCAGACATGCTACAAAGTAAATGTCCTCCTGTGCTGGTCAGTAGCTAAGGATGCCTGCTGAGTCCTGCAGCCAGTGAGAGGCAGGCCTGAACACAGGCTGCTGTGAAGGTCAGCAAGCCACAAGCAACTTTGTCGTCATGCAGCCTCCTGGCGCACTGCATATACGGCAATTCCAGTACTCCGACCAGTTGGCTCATGCTTCATCACGCGCATACTCAATGAACTCAACACGACCTTCTGCATTTCATACTGTAATAGCTTGCAAGCTAGGGCTCCTGACGTGAGTCCAAATCCAATTTCAGGCCCCCCAGCAAACAAAAGGAAGAAGGTCAGCAGGACAACACTGCGGCTGTGGCGGATGTGCTTTCTGTCAATCTGAGGTTTATAAATGAGTTCTGTATGAGCTGCACCATAGACAGGAAGGCTGATTGTAGGTTGTGGACTGAGTGTTGTGTGTTGTGAACTGTGTATTCTGCAGGCTGATGACCTGCAGCCAGCAAATGTCAGAGGTTGTTAAGGAAGTCCGAAAGCCGCACTTCTTTAGCTATCACTGTATCCCCGTCCGAGTTGCCCAGGTGCCTGAGCTTCACGCTCTCTAGCTTGCCATCCCTGTACGCATGCTGCAGGCACAGTGACATAAGTGTGTAAGTGGGCAGCCTGACCCAGCCGTCTGCTGCTAGAGCATGACGGCAATTGCATGACTTCATTTGCATTCAAGGGCAAAGACATTCCTCCAGATTGTCACTTGAACCTCGTAGGCAGCAAGTCTGATGCCATGTTGGAAAGTCACAGTTTAAGGAGGTACTAAGTGATAATCAGTGCTTCTAAGGAGGGGCTCACTGTGGCAGCTGCTTACCCTGTAGAAGCAGCTCGTGCTAAAGGGGCAGTTGCCGTTGCCAAAGTCGAAGTAGCGGCAGTCAATTCCACTGAGCAAGGTGTCAAGCAAGCAGATGACGTGCATGTGTTAGGACAAGGCTGCCTGCTGCATTTACGGCTGCACTTATGACTGAGAATACAAGAACAGGTAAAGCAAACGACAATGTAGCCTGAAGTAAAGCTATCTTACTTTTCCGCTGCTTAGCCCGCATACGGCAGAGGAATTGGCTAGCACAGAAAGCATTGGTTATATGTCTGACTTTGTTGACTTATATGCTGCTTACTCTACATTAGCAGAAGGACAAAACAGCAAGAAGCTCGAGCACCGAGGTATGTAAAGTTGTCCATTATTAGCCCATAATCATCCTTTATATGCTCACAGGGTTCCTAGTGACCAGGCAATGTGGGGCTTGCATGAAGTTGGTGCTCACCCAAGCTTAGCCTTGTAACCGGTAATGATTGCTTCCTTCTCCTCAGCATTGGAGTACCAGACGACGGAGGGCGTGACGAAGTGCGACTGGACGCGGCACACAGGGCAGGCGCGCACGACGCGGTCGACGTCCATGCCGGGCGTGGCATGTGTGGCGCCACGCCAGCCGCGGATGCACGCGACACAGAAGGCGTGGTCGCAGCCTGACAGAATGCCAAACTTGCGCTCCGCCACGCGCGGCTTGCTCAATACGCGCTCCAGGCACACGCCGCACTCCACTTCCTGGCTCCGCCGCAGCTGCTCCAGCTTCCGCTGGTTTGCCTGGCACGCCTCCTTGTGCACCTCCTGCTCCTGCACCACCAATCAACGCCGCACCACATGTCACCAGAAGGGCACTTCAGAAGGCCATCTGGCGCGACTCCTATCTGTCGGTAAGGGCAATAGAGCTTGAGAGCAGTAGAGCTTGAGAGCAGCCTGAGCAAAATGACGGACACAGGGGTCTTCACTGATAGTTTGTGACATAAGCTGCCATGTGGCAGGCAAAGGAGAGCAGTGCGGGACTAGTCAGGAGTAACTGTACTTGTGTGAGGGCTAAGTGAAGATAAGACAGCACATGGTGAAGGTAAAAGCGGGGCTGGCCTGAGGTCGGAAGGGGTGCAGACACTGCTTGCCACAGTGCGGGCAGACATCGCCGTGGAGCTGCTGGCAGTCCTTGCCGCGCGCGCAGCTTCCCGCAGCAGCAAAGGAGCAGATGGGGCGCTCCTCAGGGGGAACGGCGGAGGACGATGCCGACAACGGCGGTGACGATGACTGCGGCCCGTCTGCACCGACGTCGCAGGCTGCTGGGTCCTCGACAGTTTCCCTGACGCGCAAGGGACCGGCCTCCGCTGATCCCGCGGCGGGGTCTGCCGCGCCCGCCCTCTGCTGAGCAAGGTGCGCCGGCACGAACGCTGGCGCCAGGACCAGGGCCGCTGGCAGTGCCTGGACGAGCGCCGCAACGGGCAACACTGGTGGAAGCTCCTCGTGAGCAGCGGCGGTGTTGGCTGGCGTGGTGGCGCGCCGCAGGACGGCGGCCTCCTCGGCAAATCTGCTGGCCTCGGCTGCGAAATCGTCGAGGTCAAGATCGTCGCCATCGTCAAGGCCGTCATCGAACGCAAAGCCCTCGGGGAAGCCCTCATCCTCGTCGTCGCCTGCCAGGACGTCCCCGGCGATGAACCTCGGAGACTGACCGGTGCCGTATGCCTCGTAAAACGGCGGCAGCGCACCACCAAAGCCTGGCCCGATGGCGACGTGGCCAGCGGGGTCCATGGCGTACGAGCCGACAGCATGCGGGCTGCCCAGCAGCTGGCCCCACACCGAAGGAGCAGGCCCAAAGGGGCTGTCCAGCGACTGCGGCAGCCGCAGCGCGCGGCCGTACGGGCTCTCCAGCGGCGCCAGGAACGGCATGTCCGCCGCGCGCGTCAGCTGCAGGTGCATGGGAGGCCGCGGCGGCACGTGGGCACTGCCCTCGCCCGTGGGCGGCGGCGGCGGCAGCGGAGGGCCGAGCAAAAAAAAAAAAAAAAAAAAAAAAAAAAAAAAAAAAAAAAAAAAAAAAAAAAAAAAAAAAAAAAAAAAAAAAAAAAAAAAAAAAAAAAAAAAAAAAAAAAAAAAAAAAAAAAAAAAAAAAAA